>PITA01002243.1:0-167387 GCA_004023965.1 Spilogale gracilis | reverse complement strand
TCTTTCTTTCTTTCTTTCTTTCTTTCTTTCTTTCTTTCTTTCGTGCTTTTATCTAGTTTCTGACTTTTAGATCCTTTTGCATTATTTTGCAAAGATTTTATAAAGTCATCCCTCTGTGAAAATGTACTGCTTTGTTGAATCTCATGGAAATTTTATTGATTTGAGTTTTTTTTCCCCTTGGGGCAAATCCTAGGTTACCTTGGATGATATGTTTTTGTGTTAACATTCCTTTTATTGTTTTCTCTATCTGTTCTCTTTGACGTTTTGATTTTCCAGTCTTCATGTGAAGGTTTTATCTTGAGTGCTCAATGCAGAGTTTCCAACACATTATGTTCAAGTACTTTTTGGTATGGTTAAGTTTTTTTGAAAAAATAAAATTATTAATTGTATTGCCCTTTCCTTAATTGGTACCATTTAGTAGAGTTTATAAAGCATGTGACTAACAATTGTATTTCTCTTTATATGGCTAATGATCTGGAGTTTGCCCTTTCTATATGATGCTATAAACTGTATCTTGACTCCTGAGCTGTTATTGGAGTAAAATGTCTTTTCTCTTTCATAAGTTTGTTTTGAGTCTTAAATGGTACAATGTATGATAACCTTTGTTAACGATAAAGTGCCGTGAAGTAAAAGGTTACTATCAGCTGTGAAAAGGTCTATATGTTAACCAAATTTAAGTTTTAAAAAATACCAAAGAGTTTAGTGGTGATAACATTTGATGGAACAAAGGAAAAGGGGGGAAAGGAAGGAAAGGAAAATACATAAAAAGTCCAAATGTGGAGAAAAAAAGGTGAATAGTACAATTTGAAACAGCATGTAAGAAGGAAAAAGGAATTTGGAAGTTCCCATTTGTATGGTCTGTGATGACAAAATTCATCACAAAAAACAGGGAAGAAATTTATATATATTATTTTAATGAACATTTTTTAACTATGGAGAGATTATAGAAGAGTTGATGATAGATGGGGCAGATCTGAATAGAAGAGTTAGTAAGAAATTGATGACACATCTAAACACACACAGCCAGGACAGTAAATAAGCTTTACTCTACAATGACCGTTTTCATCTCAACTCTAATTTCATTTTGTTGGAGATGTATCTCTAGTACATGTATGAAATCTGCAAACACAGTGTTTAGGGATAAGTGACAATTCTTTGTTCCTTCTTAACCATTACCTTTTACTAAACTGTATTTGGGAAAGCTGGTAGACAAGGGGAAAGGCATGAAGATAACTTGTTTCATTTTAACTTTTAATGAGGACTCTACTTGATGTAGTAGAAAGCACACTGATTTTAAAATTTTTAAAGTATGGATATAAAACCTAACATTTACATGGTGACAATGAGTAACATTGATTTATAGCAGAGTTTCTCAAAGTTTTATGTGCACATTAATCCATCCATCTGGAAATCCTGTTAACATGCTCATTCTGATTCAGCAGGTCTATGGCCCAAGAGTCTCCTAGGTGGTACTTGGTGTGGCTCTGCCATGGACCACGCTTTGATAGGCAAGAATGCTCCATTTATTTGCATTTTATCACACAGCGGGCAACAAGGAGTAGAATTCACATTCCGTGTCTTTTTATCAGAACTCACAAAGTCGGCATTAGCTAATCCCAAAATTTCTTCTCTTTTCCTGAAGCATGGATTTTCACTGATACAGATCAACAAATACTTCTTCACCATTTACATTTCATACATATGTCTATGATTTTATCTACTGTAAAGTAACATATATGCTTCAAGCAAATTAATGACCCTTTTGCCTTTCACGCCCCTGTGGTTCATTAACATAAGCAATGTTAATTTGACAAGGATGTTAGTGGTAGTTTCATTCTGTTTTCATCTCCTTTTCTACATTGAGGTAAAATTCACATAACATAAAATTCATTTTTCTCATCTTTTAAAAGTGTACAATTAAGCAGCTTTTAGTACATTCACAGTGTTGTGTAAGCATCACCACTATCTAATTCCAGAACATTTTTCTTACCCTAGAAAGAAGCCCTTAGTGCACTCATTAAGCTGTCACTGACTATTCTCCCTTCCCCCAGCATGTGGCAACCACTAATCTCTTTCTGTCTTTATGTATTTTCCTGTTCTGAAATAGTAATGATTCATATTCTGAAATAAACCAAAAACCCATTTCATAAAAATGGGATTATATGATGGTGGCCTTTTGTGTTTGGCTTCTATCACTTAGCGCAATATTTTCAAGGTTCATCTGTATCGTGTAGTGTGTACACATTTGTATGGCTGCATAATATTTCATTTTATAATATACCATATTTTCTTTATCCATTCATCAGTTGATAGACATTTGGGTTGTTCCACTTTTTGGCTATTTAAATAACACTAGTTGAACAGTGGATGCAAGTTTTGTGTGGACAGTTGTTTTCATTTCTCTTGGGTATGTATTTAGAAGTAAATTGTTGGGTCATCTGGAAATTCTATTTTTAACTTTCTAAGGTACCATCAAATGGTTTCCAAAGTAACTGCCTTATTTATGTTTCAACCAATAAGGTGTAAAGGTTCTAATTTCTCCACATCCTTACCAATATTTTTTTTCTATAATTTTATTTGTTTTGTGTTTAATAATACCTTTCCTAGGGGTGTGCAAAGGTGTATCATTGTGGTTTTGATGTATCTTTTCCTAAGAACTAACGATGCTAAACAGCCTTCATGTATTTATTGTTCATTTCTATGCCATCGTTAGAAATACATTTATTTAGATCCTTTGCCCATTTTTATTTTTTATTTTTTAAAATATATTATTTATTTATTTGACAGAGAGAGAGAGAGAGACAGTGAAAGAGAGAACACAAGCAGGGGAAGTGGGAGAGGGAGAAGCAGGCTTCCCATTGAGTAGGGAGCCAGATGGGGAGCTCAGTCCTGAACCAAAGGCAGATGCTTAATGACTAAGCCACCCAGGAGCCCCCTTTGTCCATTTTTAAATTGAGTTCCTTGCCTTTTTATTGCTAAGATTGAAAAGATATTTATATATTCTGAATACTAGGTCCTTATCAAATACATGAGTTGCAAATATATTTCCCTACCCTGTGGACTGCCTTTTCACTTCCTTGATTGTGTCCTTTGATGGATAAGAGTTTCTAATTCTTATAAAATACAACTTATCAACCTTTTTTTTTTTCTTGTGCTTCTGATATCATACCTAAGAATTCATTGCCACAATTTATCATAAAGATTTGTGTCTGTTTTCTTTTAAGAGTTTTATAGTTTTAGATCTCATGTGCAGGCTTTTGATCTACTTAGACTTAATTTTTGTGCATGGTATGTTCAGCTTCAATCTTTTGCATGTGATTATCCAGTTGTCCCAGCACTGTTTGTTGAAAAGACTATTATTTCCCCTTTGAATGGTCTTAGCACCACTTTTTGTTATCAGTTGACAATAGGTGTATAGATTTATTTCTGGACTGGGGATTCTATTCCATTGATCTATATATCTATTTTCATGCCAGTAACTGATTATATTGATACTGTAGCTTTATGTTAAGTTTTGAAATTGAATTGCATTGCTCAGATCTATTTTTATGATTGCTTTGGCTCTTTGGAGTTCCTTGAGCTTCTGTATAAATTTTGAATCAACTTGTATGTTTCGACAAAAAAAGCCATTGGGGTATTGATAAGGATTGCACTGAATTTGTAGATCACTTAGAATCATATTGCTATATAAACAATATTAAGTCTTTCAATCCATGAAGATAACTCAATTTAGTTATATTTTCTTTAATTTCTTTCAATTATGTTTTATAGTTTTCAGTGTACAAAGGCTACACATCTTTGGTTACATTTATTCTTAAGTATTTTATTTTCTTTGATGCTATCATAAATGGAGTTGTTTTCTTAATTTCACTTTTAGATTGTTCATTACTATTGTATAGAAGTACAGCTGATTTTGTATCCTGCCAAATTGCTTGATTTTTTTAATTCACTTTCATTATATTTTTATAGATTATTTGATATTTTCTCTATGTAAGATTATGTCATCAGCCAATAAAAATAGTTATATTCTTGCCTTTCCCATTGGATGCCTTTTATTTCCTTTTCTTGCCTATTTTTCCTGGCTAGGACTTCTAGAGTAATGTTGAATAGAGGTGACAAGAAAGGACATATTATCTTACTCTTGATCAATGAGGGAAAGAATTCAGTATTCCATCACTAAGCATAAAGTTAGCTGTGGATTTTTCACAGATACATTTCTAGTTTTTTGGTTGTTTCTTTTTTTCATCATAGAAGAGTATTAGATTTTGTCAAATGCTTCTTTGTCATCTGAGATGATCATGTTCCCCCTCCTTTCTTCTATTAATGTGGTATATCACATAGGCTGAATATCATTTGTTATTAACAATGACTGGCCTTACAAATTCTTCACAATTAGTGACATACTTGGTGTTTTCAAACAATATTTCCAAATAATGAGCATTATTTTATGCTTCTTTGTGAAAAATTTGACTTACTAGAAGAGTAACAATGCTTTCTCTGCAAATAGCATGAAGTGATCATGCCACTAATTGTCAGTTTTATGAGACAGTGGTCTAGCTAACAGAGGTAAAACAAGGAAATCTCGAGTATTTATTATCTTATTTTTCCATTTGCTCTCTTACTTTTTAGTTGCATGCATAAAAAATCATATTTTCAAATTCACATTTTATATTTTCCCTGGAATTCTGTTTACTATTATAATATTAATCTGAGTAATTGTATTTGCATTGCTATTTTCATTAAAACATTTTGATGCTTTGATGACTTGATTTCGAACCACTAACCTAGTTTTAAGAATGAAGAATTTAAAGAAACGTAATAATAACAAGGAAAATAAAAAGTTATAAAATATGTCACACAAATGATGAGAAAATATGTTTTCCAAGGCAAAGAAAAAAAAAAACACCAGTACAGTCTTCAGTAAATGATTATTAAATACTTTTGGCAATTTCTGTGAACATCATTGTTTTACATTTCAATCATGTTATGTTAGCAGAACCGTTTCATTGTTTCTTGTCTGGAAACTTGCGAATTATTGGCAGATTCCTTTGTACTCTAGGCGATTGCTAGTGGTCTATGCACCTCACCCTGAGGAATTTTGCACTGAGCCACATTTGTAGAATGATTATAATGGTAATAATGAAGGTAAATCTCTGGGGCAAGTTTTGGATGCTTGCTGACACTGCCTTAAACTGTGTGTGTGTGTGTATGTGTGTGTGTGTTGGTTTACTTTTACTTTAACTACATTGGAGTACTACAGATATCAGGGCTGATGTTATAACTAAGATTAAATAAGGTTTTCTTGAAGATAATAACAATGTCTATCAAATCACATTTTTAGAATCATCAGGTTTCATACTGCAAAGTTTCTCCTCTCCCAGGTTTATAAAATCTTCAATTACAGAAGTTTGTTAATTGGATTTCTATATTATACATGGTGTATTTATATATCAAAACAATAGCTACAAGATGTTTTACTGTCACTTTCCCACAACTTAATTGTCAATGTTTTCACAGGTTTTGTCTTTGTCGCTGTGCCTCTCCAACTCTATCTGACCTCTCTGGATAATCTTACCTTATAGGGATGGGGACTATAGTCACAAAATCTCTAACGTGTATTTCTAGTCTTGACTTCTTTCATGAGATTCGAACAGAATTTCCTCTTGGACATTTATAAATACCTCAAACTCATCTTATTCTAAAAGTGATTACTTTCACTCTCATGTATTAGTCAGCTTTCTCTAGAGAAATAGAACCAATAGGAGATTATGTGTATATACATGTGCAAAATATAGACTGAGAAGTCCCACAATCTTACATCTGTAAACTAGAGACCTAGGAAAGCCAGTGATGTAATCCAGACTGAGTCTGAAGGCCTGAGAATCAGAGGAGCTGAAGGTGTAAATCTTAATTCAAGGGCAGGAGAAAAAGAGATGAGAGGGTAAAAGAGATGAGATGTCCCAGTTATTTCAGTGAGGCAGGAAAAAAGGGGTGAATTCCTTAAATTCCTCCTTCCTCCGCCTTTTGTTCTATCCAGGTCCTCAGTGGATTGGATGATGCCCACCACACAGGAGAGGGCAAGCTACTACACAGAGTCCACCGATTCAGATGCTAATCTTGTTCAGTAACACCCTCACAGACACACCCAGAAATAAAGTTTAATCTGGGCACTGTGTCCAATCCAGTTTACACATAAAACTAACCTTTACACATAGCCTCCCTCACATGTGTTCTTATTCTCTCTTTTTCTCTTTTCTTTCTATTTCAGTTGGTAGCGTTATCTCGTATTCCATCACTCAAACTAGAAACCTGACAACTGGTCACCTGGTACTTCTAACTCTATGTGAGAAATAGTGTTTCAATGTTTTCTTCCTCTTTACCTATACCACTGCCTTAGTTCAAGCCCTTCTGGGTTTCATCCCCCTGTTCCACTCTGCTGGCATTATCTCTTTCACTGATCTCGCTGCTGTCAGTATTTTCATTTTCTTCTCACTCCTCCACAGCCCCCAGAAAAGTTCATGTAAAATACGAATCTGAGCATATCATCCACTTGTGTCTTAGGGTCCTCCTGTCACCTGCAACATAAAGGATTGTTATTCCTTCAGTGGCCACTTTCCTACAGATTAAAACTCATTTAGGATTCAAGAGAAAAATGAAATGAGATGTTAGTGAGGAAATGTATATGAACATCACCATCTAGTTTTTAAATATGGAACAGCCTTATATAATACTTCAATGGCATAAACATTTAAAAGCTTGATGGTACCTCAAATGGCTATTTTTGCATCAAATTTTCTTAAAACATACTGCATTCTATAGAAGAGGATCATTGTATATTTAATTTTTGTATATACAATTAAACTCATCTATGTGATACATTTATCTAAACAAATCTAGTTTCTATTCTGGGAACTTTATTTTGAACAGTGTGATCTAAAACTGACTTTTCCATGGGAACAAAGTTACATATGGGAATTATGCTTCTGGAAAACCACCAGAAGATTGTGCATGTCAGGGAATAAAAGAAATAGGGAAAAACAGTTAAAATGAGGCTTGGACTGAAATAACATTTATCAAAGACAGCCATCAATAATGCTTCTTATCCTTCAAGAACTAGATGTTTGCTAAAAAAGGAAACAAAGCAACAACAAAACAACATGTGATTTGGTGAGCTGAGTTGTTGAAGAGTATTTAAAAAATGCTATTCTTTCACCCTTTCCATCAAATACATTCCTCATTCATCCTCCTAATCACAGTAAAATACTCTTATTATCCACCCAAATACTCGGGGCAAAAACCCACATACAATCTGTGCATCTATCCTTTCCTTCACCCTTCAAGTTCTCAGGACTCTTCCTCTAAAAGATATTTTACTTACATCCATCTATTTCTTCTTATCTGTGTCCTTCTTCCTGCTTCATTATCTGCCATCTACTTTCTTTCCATACTTTCCTAACCATTTTGGCACTTCCATTTTAGCTCATCTACAATCTATTCTATGTATCAAGAAGAAGGTGATCTTTTAAAAGTAAACATCAGAACATGTCACTCATCTACTGAAAGTCATACAAGGTTGCCCCACTTCAGTGAGATGGAAACTTCTTGCCATTCCTTCACGGTCCTTCATGATCTGGCCTTGCTTCCCAATTGGACTTTGCTACTTAATAACCCTCTTCCTTGACTGACTTTGCTCTAGGCACACTGGATTTCTCGATGGACCATCCTGACTTTGAGGACAACTCGCTTGAGCCTTCAGAGGCTTTGTTCAGTTCTTGGTGCACTTCCCTTAGAATTCTTTGTCAGGCAGGCTTCGCCTCCTCATTAGTCCGTATGTAACTACCTGTTATGTTATGGATTTTGTTTCTTCCTAATTCATATGTTGAAGTCCTAATCCCCAGTATTTCAGAGTGTGACTCTTGGTCTAGTAGGACTGCCATGACAAAATGCCATGAAGTTGATGGCTTAAACAACATAAATTTATTTTCTCACGGTTCTAAAAGCTGAAAGTCCAAGGTCGAGGTATTGGTTAGTGTGGTTTATCCTAAGGCATCTCTCCTTGGCTTGAAGATGGCCATCTTCTCATGGTGTTTTCACATGTTTCTTCTCTGTGTGCACATTCCTAGTGTCAGTTTTCTTTAAGGACACAAGTTTTGGGGCACGTGGGTGGCTCAGTCATTAAGCGTCTGCCTTCAGCTCAGGTCATGATCCCATGGTCCCGGGATCAAGCCCCACATTGGGATCCCTGCTCGGCAGGAAGCCTGCTTCTCCTTCTCTCACTCCCCCTGCTTGTGTTCCTTTTGTAGCTGTGTTTCTCTCTGTCAAATAAATAAAAATCTTAAAAAAAAAAAAAGGACACAACTTTTATTAGATTAGGACTTTACTCTTATGCTTTCATTGAACCTTGATTATCTCCTTAAAACCTGATATCCAAATATAGTTACATTGTGGATTTGGGCTTCAACATATGAATTTTGAAGGGACACAATTCAATCCATAACATTGATGGTGTTTATATATAAGATCCTTAACAAAGTAATTAAATTAAAAGGAGATCAGAGGGTGGACCCTAATCCAATGGGATTTCTGTTTTCTTAAGAAGAGAAGTTTAGGACACAGACATATACCGAGTGAAAACAATGTAAATACAGGCCAAGGAGAGAAACCATAGAAGGAACCAACTCTGCCAACATCTTGATCTTAGACTTCTAGCTTACAGAAAACACATTCCTGATATTTTTGCCACCCATTCTGTGGTACTTTGGTATGGTGCCCTAGCAAACTAATAAACCACATCACCAAGGCCTTTCCTGAGCTCTCAAGCTAGGCAGCCCTTTGCTATCTTTATCCTATTGTCCTGTCACTGGAAGGTGACCCATGACAACATGGATTTTGCTGTGTTTTGCTTTTTATGTCTTCAGCATTCAGGAAGGTGACTGGCTCATTGTGTTATGCTCTGTTGATTGAATAAATGAGTGGATGAGAGATTAACTGACTGAATAGTTGAGAGGATGAAACGTCTTACCTATCTTCTGGACAGCAAACCCAGAAGAAGTGGGACGTGGAATGGCCAAATTTTGAAGAAAAGAATTTTATAGTGGTTTGCCTGGGAAAGAACAATAAGACTGTAGAGATGTCAAATGGTTTTAGGTCAAAGGGTTAGTGGGAGCTTGAAGAGCATGGTAGAGAATGCATGACAAGAAAAGTGGAAACAGAACCGCTACAGTCACTGTGACTACAGAGTTGAAAGTACAGTGTAGTTGTTCTCCCATGAGATGGCAGCAAATAAGATAAGCTATTAGCTTAGGGGCTAGAGAGGAAAGGGAAGCAAAGGCTCTGCACTGACTTTCCAAAACCTGGGACTGCAATTCTAGCTATAATGGAGGTCACATCTCCCTTTCAAATGCATCCCACCTACCTGTCACATTCCAGGTGATCAGGCCCTCCTTTCCTGTGTATGACTTGAGAATGTGCAATTCTTTCTTAACTCTGAGATCTCCTGGCTCCGCCTGCTTCCACAAACTCTTTCCATGTTTCCCCAGCGCTGGCAATCTTTGCTGTAGCTGTGTTTTTGTTTCTCCGCTATGACTCCTAGCTGCCTGATCCTTGCCCGAGCTGACTTATACCCTGCTTTTTACAAGTCCTAATACTAAGAGTTGATGTTCCATTAAAATTATAGAGACTGTGGGCTTTGCCCAGATTCTAAAGAAAGGCCAGAGAGAGGACAGAAAAATCATAAATCTTGGGGCGCTGGGGTGGCTCAGTTGGTTAAGCGACTGCCTTCGGCTCAGGTCATGATCCCGGAGACCCGGGATCGAGTCCCACGTTGGGCTCCCTGCTCAGCCTGCTTCTCCCTCTCTCGCTCGCCCTGCTTGTGTTCCCTCTCTGGCTATGTTTCTCTCTGTCAAATAAATAAAATCTTTAAAAAAAAAAGAAAAAGAAAATCATAAATCTACCAACCAGCACACTAATATCTAAGGAGAACAGCCCCAGAAATTAAATTAAAAGAAAATAAACAAAAATAAAATAAAAGCAAAAAAGTATTTGAAAAGTGCATATTTCATATGGTATACCTATTAAAACACATTAACTCTATATCCAGTTTATAATATTTGTGTGTTAATAGATTTCTAATCTAATGAAATTCATTGTCCACATGAGCAATAAGTGTTAATATGAGCTGTCAGCTTGAACCTGAAAATTAGCTTTTAAGATGGAATTGGATGCTATTACAGCATTATTAAAACCTGATTGAACTTGTATAAATACAGATGACTTGAGGACCCAGGCTTTAAGAATCATTATTTGGGGATTAAAATGAGGTAAAATTATCAAATTCAGTTTTGGGGGAAATATGCTATATTCATCTATGGAATTCAAGCTTTCTCAGGCAAGTACTATTTCTAAAACTTTTCAGTGAATTCTATTTTCTGAAAAGTGATAATGAATGTATGAGTTTTAAGCATTAGCTCATTAAATTTTTATAACTATGTGAAGCAGACATTATTAATATCTTAATTTTACCCATGAGAAAACGGTTCTATTATCCTGCCCTAACTCCTTAAGTGGGAGAGTCAGGAATTAGACCCAGGGTGTCTAATTCCAGGAAAAAGATTTCTTTAACCACTACATATGCTGAATTAGAGGGAAAACTTCTGTTTACTACTAATTACATATACAATTTTAAAATCAAAGTTTATTTTATTTGTAATTTATATTTATTTTATTTGCCATTTACTATAATTATACATTTTGGTGGCTGTCTTAGACATACATATTTATGATTCATATGCTTTGGGCAAAATTTTATGTAGATAATGTCTTCAGCATAAGAAAAAATGCATATGTAGTTATATATGTGTTAATGACATTTGATTTACTGATTGATAGATATTTACCACATACCTGCGTTGATTTCATGAGTCAAACTTTTCCCTGGTCAGGAGCTTGACAAAGACAAATTGAGAATGGCTTTGAAGTTCCTGCCTTTAATTGCTGCATGTGTAATGAGATGTTATTTGTTTGTAGAGTTGATATTCAGACACAGTTCCATTTCTCTTTTGTTCACATTATTCTGCTTTCTAGCGACAGTCCAAGCCTCATAGTCATGTTTTGATTAAGGGACTAATGCTTTATTAAATTTTGAATAGAGTCTGTTATCAGTGTAGTGTTATTCTTATTGAAATAGCAACATAATATTCTTCAGCTGCTTTGTGAAAGGAGAGCAAAATGTGATTTCTATCCTTACTCTGATTCCTAGTTGTTTACAGTGGTTTAAATAATTCTTTTTGTGAAAGGCTCCCAATTTTAGTTTGAGATGATACGGGCTGTATCACTGATTCTATTATCATCAAATACATTGGAGGTGTGGTCTACCTATTCCAATTTTATTACTTCGCAAGAGGCAAAGATACATTTACATGAAATACTGATTTCCACCCAGAATTTTGCTTAGTGGGCCTAAGATATGCACTTCATTTCTGAGAGTCAGATGACTTCCAAGTTCTCCTTGGTTTCCTTATTCTTTCAATATTACTTAGTCACCAGAACATTAAGATCTATGAAGACTTTTATATAAGAGATGCATGCAAAAGGCCAGAGTTTGGACTCCATGGCCCTCTCAGATAGGCAAACTCTAAGGACGAATTCCCCCTCACAGGCCTCAGCCTCAGTTACGGTGTCTGTGAAAGAAAGTAATGAAACTAGATAATTTTTAATCCTTTCAACATAATTTTGTGCTGAATGATTTTATTACTTTAGTCTTCTGTGTTATATAGTAGGTTTTATAAATATATTGATAATACATTCATGTATTTATTGACTACCTAGTAGGATAAAAATGGTTGATTTGAGTTCATCACTCTTTTATGGCAAATGTTCACATGTGTGAAATATATTTACCATTCAACAAATGGTATTACCTGCAAAGCACTATGCTAAGTAGACAGATACATGCAGGAAAAATAATAGACTATAAATACTCATTCTGCTTTTTCATTTTTGGGTATTTGGAATAGCTTATGCCCATAGAAACTTTCAGAAGCAAGTGGACAGAAGTGAGATTCAAACTTACTGGTCTTAACTTCAATATCAGAGGCCAATATGGGTTGGCAGAGATGCATACCTTCTGGAGGTGCAAGGGGAAACTTCATTTCTTCGCCCTTTCCAACTTCTAGAGGCTGCATGCATTCCGTAATGGCCACATCACTCCGATCTCAGCTTCATCATCACATCTTCTCTGACTTTGACATAACTGCCTCCTTCTCATAAGGATCCTTGTGATTACATTGGGCCCATCCCAATAATCCAGGATAATCTCTCTGTGTTAAAATCACTGGCTTAATCACAACTTGAAAGCCCCTTTTGTCATGTGAAGTAACATATTCACATGTTCTGGGGATTGGAACATGGACATCTTTGGGAAGTCGTTATTCTGGCTACCACACATTTTTATGAAAATGTATACATTAAAAATAAAAATACATAGATAGTTTCTACTATGCATAATATCCTTAAAATAATACTACACGTTTTAAACAATTATACTAAGTAATGTTGCAGTTATGATAATGTGGCCACCAGGGCTCAAACAATCTCTAAGATGCCCACTTGCCACCTGCTGTTTGGGTCTAGAACATAGTCTTGACAGATCTTTATTTTTCAAAAGTAAAGTGTATTTATGTGATACTTGTGATACATGGAGCCTAAAATTAATGAACAAAATTTTGTATCCAATGAATATTTTGGATTAAAGAAAACAATTAACTACTGCTACAAAGAAATGAGCCTGATTATTATTACATAATAATAATAATATGTACTATTATTACTGACACCAAGTGCCAGGTCATTTTCTAAGGGCTTATACATATATCCAGCATTTAATTCTTATAACAACACAATGAGTTAGAAGCTATCATTCTGTCCATTTTAATATGAGGGAACTGAGGCACAGAGGTTAAATAAAACTTGCTCTAAATCACACAGGAAGAGACAGAGATGGGATTTGAACTCAGGCCCTCTGCCTCCAGAGTCCATGCTTACTCTCTAGGCAGCTACAAAAAACATTTTAGGGTCAGAGTCCTTTAGGAGATGCAAATGTGTCTATTCTTTTTTTTTAAATTTAAATTCAATTAATTAACATACAGTGTTAATCATTGGTTTCCAAGGTAGAAATCAGTGATTCATCAGTTGTATATTATACCAAGTGCTCATTATATCACATGTCCTCCTTAATGTCCATCACCCAGTTATCCCAAATTCCCCACCCCCCAGCAACCCTCAGTTTGTTTCCTTTGATTGATAGTCTCTTATGGGTTGTCTCCCTCTCTGATTTTATCTTGTTTTATTTTTCCCTCCCTCCCCTATGATCCTGTTTTATTTTTTAAATGCCACATATGAGATCATATGATAATTGTCTTACTCTGATTGACTTATTTCACTTAGCAGCATTTATTTTTAATATACAGTTGGAGTGATAGTGGGACGAAAAAGTCAAGGCACCTGGCAGTACTTTTATTGCCCTTTCTGAGTTTTTAGTGACTTTTTCTGTTGCCAACCTTTGTTTTGGAAATAGTCCTTGCTTTACTCCTTAAGTATATATTTTGACCCCTTAATATTCTTTTTTCTTTAAGATTTTATTTATTTATCTGACAGAGAGAAACACAGCTAGAGAGGGAACACAAACAGAGGGACTGAGAGAGGGAGAAGCAGGCCTCCCACGGAGCAGGAAGCCGGATGTGGGGCTCGATTCTCGGTCTCCGGGATCATGACCCGAGCCGAAAGCAGTCGCTTAACCAACTGAGCCACCCAGGCGCCCCGACCCCTTAATATTCTTAAAAGCCATTAATCAAATGGAAATGAGTATTGTGATTTACAATGTTAAACTTTTTTTCTAGTCACATGGTCACAAGTGTGTATGCAAGGTAACATGACATGTTTTTAGCAAACATAGTAGAGCTTATCTATTCAAATTAGTCTTTGCTAGTATGATCACACAGTTCATTCATTAAAATTGGTTCAGAGTGCCATTTACCTATTATATTCTCAAATTCAGTTCACCCTCAATCTAATCACAAAAGTCAAAAACATGCATCAGGGACGATTAAAGCAATTCCAGTAGAGAGCCTCCTCCAGTGGCTTGGGCACTGTTATGGTTCCTCAAAGCAGTGCACATCCTCCCAAAGATACTACTCTGGAAACAATTCACACAGCTGCAGGTGTAATGGGTAGCATTTTGGCATAGTTAGTTTGGCTGTCAGATGCTACTTATTTGGTCTACACACAATCGGTATCAAAATCTTGATTGTGATGGTCTATTTAGTCTTATCTGGAGGAATCCTTATCTCCAAACATGAACAAAATGATTAGTTATTCTTGTTCTTGTTTTTTTTGTTTGTTTGTTTGTTTTGTTTTGTTTTTTTTAAAGATTTTACTTATTTGGGTGCCTGGGTGGCTCAGTGGGTTAAAGCCTCTGCCTTCGGCTCAGGTCATGATCTCAGGGTCCTGGGATCGAGGCCTGCATCCGGCTCTCTGCTCAGCAGGGAGCCTGCTTCCTCCCCTCTCTCTACCTGCCTCTCTGCCTACTTGTGATCTCTCTGTCAAATAAATAAATAAAATCTTTAAAAAAAATGATTTTACTTATTTGACAGGGAGACAGTGAGAGAGGGAGGGAACACAAGCAGGGGGAGTGAGAGAGGGAGAAGCAGGCTTCCCACCTAGCAGGGAGCCCAACATGCACTCGTTCCAGGACCCTGGGATCATGACCTGAGCGAAAGACAGACACTTAATGACTAAGTCAACCAGGTGTCTCCAAAATTATTAGTTTTGAATCAGTGTGTAAACAGCCTAAAATGATGACTAGATATAGTTGATTTATTTATTTATTTAATTTTAATTTTAAATTAATTTATCTTTTAAAAAGACTATATACTTGAGAGAGAGAGAGCGAGAGAGCACAAGTGAGACCAGCAGAGGGATAGAATTTCAAGCACATTCCCTCTGAGAGCCAGACGTGGGGCTCCATCCCAGGACCCCGAGATCATGACCTGAGCCAAAGGCAGATGCTTAACCAACTGAGCCACTCTGTATAGGTGCCCTTGTATATTTGATTTAAATACAATATGCAATAAGATATAAATGACGGGTGAAGTTTCTGAGATAATTTCCAATATTCCCTCATTAGAAGTTGATGAAAAATATTCCTTAGCCAAACATAGTTAAGAAAATATCTTTTGTCTGTTTCACACTTTTCTTCAATTGTTTACATACTGTGAAAAACATTCTGGGGGACTGTTTCTAACCATCCTGCTTGGGTCTGGTTCTTTCCTTTCATCATTGAGCTTGTTCTTTTCTAATTATGGAGTTCTTCAAAGCTCATCTCCAGTGTAGGATGTCACCAATAGGGTTGTTGCAGAGGCTTTGCTTACCTCTATCCACTTTTAAAAAGGCTTGCTCCTGTGTGCCTATTATTGCACATTGGCCCCTGTTTATATTTGTATGACCCTGCAGCTTTAATCTCTGTATCTGTGTTCACCCCTGTGTGCTGTGGTCAGCCTCTGTGATGGTGATGAAAGGAGAGTTTTAGTCTACTTATTTCAGTAGGAAAAGTAAGTTACTGAATAGAATCTAAGCTGAAAATGGATTTTCTCCATTGGGGAAAATACAGCACACATTCACACACATATGCATGCACGCATACATGTGCAAGAGATTTAATGCTACTGAACTTTTGTATAATACACTAAGCATTCCTCCTGGCTTCCACTGATGAGGAATGTTGCTTTTTATCCAATTCATGTCTAGTATCATCTAGGCTAACTTTGCATTTTAGAGGGTGCCTTCACTCTAACTCTTTGTTGGAGGACAATGATGCAGTTCCCCTTTGCCTTTAAATCCATCTTAAATCACTTAGATTAACGTAATATAAACTAATGACTTAGATAGCAGTATGTCTCCGAATATCCATAAGTCCTTTAGCTTTAAGCTGCAGCACAGAAACTCTTGTAAATTCAAGGATAGCTATGAAAGTTTGTCAGGAGGCTGAACCTGGCTATGTCATCCCTTGGAAGATTTTGCTTTCTTAAAGGGTGCATGGAGGAACTTGCCTCTGGTGGGGGTCAAAAGATGGAGGGATTGGGAGGTGGGAGTTGGTGGGGTAGAATGGCTCAACAGCTTTCAAAAAAGAAAGGAAGGTTTATGTAAATATTGTATCTTGTAAAGTATTTTTAAATGAGTGCTTCTTGTTTAGTTTTTTATGTGAAGGCAATAATAAATGTAGGTGCAAAGGTTAGGAAAATTGAATTTAAAAAACAACAAATTATAGAGCCAAAGATATAAAAGTTGGTAGGAATGTATAATCGGAAAACCCATAAAGTAATGCACATGAATAAAAATATGGATTATATATTAAACCAACAAATGTTTAAATTCTTAATAATCCTGAAGTCTATTAAAACATAAATATAATATCTAAATAAAACACATTGATTTTCCAAATGTTGAATGAAAATCTCTGATTTAATATTATAATAACTATTCCTTATTTGCATGCAGCTAATTTTGTGTAACACTCTATTCTTAGAGTTATTAAGCAAAAAAAGAAATCTAAAATTGGGAACTTGGTCAACATTCATTAGAATGGACCATAAATACTCATCTACTAACATTTTAAATTATGCCAACTTACTTACTTTATATTAGATATTTGTCCTTCTAGAAGTGCTAAATATTTTATATATATTATTTATATACAAGGTAATATAAATATTACCTTAATTTAGTTTAAGCAATTCAAACATTAACTTTTTACCATCCTACTAATTATTTTAATCACATGGCATAATTACAATGTTAGAAATAGGTCTGTGTTAACCAAGGAATAAAAATGTGAAGACATGAGGAGTATCATTCTCAGATGTATTTAATAAACCTGGAAAAGAACGTGTGCTGTTAACTCAGAGCCCATAGTATAAAACCTACTCAAACATTGTTTTATAATGTTAAGCATATAATAAAATTGCTTTAACAATGCACCAACTTACATTTACATTCTCAGAGAAATAGACCAGCAATTTCTTTGTACGTTTTAAATGCACTTAATAAATTCTTGTTGGGTAGACTAAACATGTGTTGACTAGACATTAGCCATTTGAAAGAGACCTAACATACTGTAATGAAAGACTTTATAACACCTACAGCAGCAGTTCTCCCAAGGATCTAGACAATTACTTTGGCATTATGTAAAGAGAATGACCAGGTCAGTATAGCTGCTTCAGCAGTAAGTTTCCGGATCAAACAGCTCTTTACAAAGGCATTGCAGAACTTTATCAGATGTTTTATTTACATTAGAGGTTAAATGAAACATCTGGCCATACCTGATAGCGAAGTTACAAATGAGCATCACAATTGACCTGATTATGTAGTGAAGGCAACAGCTGGGTTTGAGGGGATGCTTAGAAGAAAGGTAGTATTAAGTAGCTCTAAATTTGGCTAATGAGTTATTTCTCTTCAAAAAGCTGCTTTATACTTTGACCTGTACTTATCTCAAACTTGGCCTATGGCAGTTACCTCCCATACATCATAATGTGCTCAAAGGGTCCCAAAGAAATCCTATTATTTGAATGAGTACTAGTAATATTTTGCATTTGCTTATATGTTTTCCTGGATTTCAGCTCATTTAATATGCCCCTTGATTTTAGAAATTGCCAGCACAAATGCAAAATCTATAATTTACTAAGCTTCAGAAAGTTATGAGATATATAGAAAGTTTAAATTTTTAGATAAATACCAAGCAGATACTAAATCTGACAAAGTTCATAAGAAAGTTACTGAACAATTTAAATATTGAATAGCAGAAATGGTGTCTTAGGGCCTGTTATTGTCCAATTTTTATGTGGTTAATACATTTAAATGTACCATTATTACTTAGAAAGGAGATGGGTGGTCATTAATACATTCCTTGATTTCTCTGACTAACCTGTGATTTTTGTTTTCTTCCTGCCATCCACGATGCAGAAAACTAAATGTCCATTCATAGCTGTAAGAGAACTGCAGGGGAAGGGAAGAATGAAAGAGTGGGCTATCTTTGAACAACATCCATAAGAAATTCTGAAGGATTTGCCCTGAGTTTTTGTTTCTGTTTTTTAATTTCAGCTTCAATAATGTAGTCTAATTTAGAATTTCTCAGGTAGACGTAATCTGGGGTGGTTTCAATCTTGTTCAGTCTGTGTCCAAGCTCCATGCATGGACACAGTTTTTCTGCTAGATCCCAAGGGTATATCACAAGTTCCTTTCATGGGGGTGGTGGGGTGGAGGCTTCTTCCCTCGGCCTTCTTTTCTACCTTAGCCCTTTTCATTTCCCTCTGAGTCTTTCTAGGTTCCAGTTAGTAGCACTGCTGAATAAGGAACAGAAGAGGTATTTAAGTCCTGAGGCTGAAGGTGTAGAAAGATGAGCCCTCTCAAGGGTTTGAACCCTGGGGCAGGGTGAGGGTGGGGTAGGTAAAAATTGGCAAATGAGGCAAACTTCAATTATCCCTCTAAGAATAAATTTCCTCTACCTGATTTGGGTAAAATTCTCTATCTCCTTTCCAGTGTTGAATTTTATTACATAAGTCTCCTTTGTGTTAAAAGTCAACTCAGCTCTGCAAGGTATGAATGTGTTTGTGTGTGAGCACATGGGGGAGGTGACTGTGGTGAGGGTGGGAACTGAGAAGAAAAACCATCCTATTATGAAACCATATGAAATACACTAAGAGAACAAAACTCCAAATAATCTTGCTCAGTTTTGATTCATAAAAAAGTCATTGTTGGTTATGAGTTGCCAGGTCTTTATATGAAAATATTTATTTAACTAGGAAAAGTACTGTGGAATATCATTTTTGGCATCATTTGCATCTCACTTAATAAAGACACTGTTCCCTTTTCACTCAGTTATACATACTAAGAAGCCATGCTTCTTGATAAACTGGACACTATTTCCTCATCAGAATGTTGTAAGCATAGTTTTATCCCTAGTCATATACTCAGCACCAAACAAATCATGGGTTTTATACATAATATGTCATAAAAGCAGCTGTAAAACAACTATAAACATCTCTAATAAAATAAGCTCCTAGTTTGATAAAAAGAGCATAAATATCCAGTACACATTATTTATAAAATGGGCCCCAATGTTCAGTAAAATGTACATATGAGATTTAAAAAACAAAAAACTCTAGTATTTGATAATTTGACCCATAACTTATAATACTGATAAGATACATTATAAACATATTAATAAACAGAAACAATAGAATATAAAATTTATTTTGCTTATCTTAAAATTTGGAAGATACCTTAGGAAATAATTTTAATTTTAATTCAAGTTTCTTTAAAAATCTGTTAAAGGAGGTTTGAGAGGATTCTTTTTCTTTTTACTCTCAAATATCTTGGAAGCTAGAGAAACATTTCAAATTACTTTAATTTTAGAATTGTTGAAAAACAATATGGTGAACATGCTATAATTGATAATTTAGGTTTATTCTTAGAATATTTTATTGAGCTAATAATAACATCAAAGATGATAATGGGTACCATTTTTTTAACACTTATGTTGTGCCAGGTACAGACTTACTTGTTTTCTCTATGATCTCACTTTACTCTTCCATTGTTTTCTATATTTGCAAATTACTTGTGACCAAGACATCAGAACTTCCAAGAATATAAGTGGTAGCTGTAAAAATACTTCATTTTAAAGAATAAGAAATTTTTTCTGATCATCTGGTTCTAAAACCTCTCTCACCTGCTCTCAAAAGCAGTCATTAAATATCATCCTGACTCCACATGTGTATCACAAGACTAGATGAAGCCATTCACCGAAAAGGAAAGTATTAGTTCATTTGGAGGTGAGCTTTAGTGTGTTTTAAAGTACTTCCAGTCTCATACTCCCAACACATAATAAATAATCCATCAAAACAACACTTAAATGCACCACCATTTAACAGAAACCTGTTATATTAAGGGAATTGTACCTTACAGAAAATATTTAGTAATGAACATAAGTATCTCTTATTTATTTGTCATATAGTGAGTTACTTACTTAAGCAAAGGCAGTCATCCTTCTGAGAAAAACAATCCCTTACCCATTTCACTATTTCTACTAACATTAGACTAATTTATTTTACTGAATTGGAAAAATTGATTTCCACTAGAATTTTATATTTAATATATTAGAATATGTTGCATGAACAGTGGCAATTGGTATGCTTTCTATCAGCTCTTCAATAAAAGACCTTCAAATACTCTTAACAATGTCTAGCACCACTGCCTTCCTGCTAAAGGCAGTGTTTTCATATAAATTCCCACCACTTGGAGACAAGTTCCTTTTTCTTGCAGGGTTTCAAAAGCATCTTGATCCTGAATACTTGCTTTTGTTTTTCTTCAGATGGAGGCCATCTGTGAGTCCTAAATATTCAGAATTATAAATTGATGAGAAATAGAGATGGAAAATTAAAGCTGATATATCTAGTGAACAAACTATTCTCTGAAAATAAGTCTTTCAGAAAACGTGTGGTCTTCACCTCCATTATGCTATATAAATAGTATTTTAAAACAATACAATGAAATAAATGTTTTATCTTCATCATGTATAGCATTATACTTGATTAGCTGCAGGTTTTTTTTTTTGTTTTTTTTAAGCTAGGAAATAAGATTAGATGTTTTGTCCTTTGTTTTCCCCCACATCCTTCCATCCACCTTCTTTTTTAAGTATATAGATCTTCCTAAAGAAATAGATACTAGAAGTACATATTAGTAAATATTTATGGTATATATACTTAAAATATATATACATACATATTTTTTCATAATCTTCACAAATACAGTGCATATATAGAAATTGGCATTGTAATGACAGCTTTAGTAGTAATAGTAATGTAGTAATAGTTTTGTTGATGTGAGTTGACGTTTAAAAACAATGTTTTACAGTTTGGTAAGTGGCACCAAAATATGCAAAGTAGCTAAGACAGAGTCGTGAGTCAGTCAAGCTTGATGATTTGACCAGGGAGCAGAGGTCTGCAAATGACACCATACACAAGCACCAGATATTATAGGCATTTTTACTAAGCAAATATTTATTATAAGTTGTATCTACTTCGTCTTTTAATGACCAGTTCTACTATATTATATAGTCAGCAATCATACATTGAAATGAAACAAATATTAAGTGTTAGTAAGTCAATAAAAATATTTAAGCTATGTAAAACATGTCATCTCATGTAAAACTTGCAGATTCAGTTCGCAAGGGACTTCTATAATTGCAATAATATCATAATGGCATATACTAGTAATATT
Organism: Spilogale gracilis; assembly: GCA_004023965.1. Classification (NCBI taxonomy): domain Eukaryota; kingdom Metazoa; phylum Chordata; class Mammalia; order Carnivora; family Mephitidae; genus Spilogale; species Spilogale gracilis. The sequence continues at coordinate 146,060 of PITA01002243.1, read as the reverse complement.
AATACAATAATTATTATAATAGATAACAATAACCAATCATGTGCTATATTAAATACTTTATACATTTTGTCTTAATCCCCTAACAAGCCTGTTATATTTCCATTTTATATGTGAGGAAAGTATCATAGTTACAGGATTTACCTGGGTCATATCAATAAAATATTAAAAATACCTTAGATTATGTAATATATTAGAAAGTACAAAATACTTTAGATTTGCACTTTTAGAAGAATTATATATTATCCTACTTATAGATTTAAAGAAATTAAGTTTGGAAAATGTAAATGGTCTTTTCATTAGTGGTCATTTAGAAGGATGGACCACCATGAGCTGGGGCCAAACACAGAGCACTGTTGGTGATAGGCAAAAACATTGCCAGTTCACTAGGAAAAAAAAACCCAAAAAACATTAAAAACATTTATTGAATGATAGTTTGGAAACTATTGATAGATCATCCCATTTGATCCCATTTGATTTTCAAAACCTATATGTGAGATTAAGTGGTTAGTTATAGAAATCCCATTTTGCAGATGAGAATATGGACACTCAGGAGATTGTGATTCCCCTCAGGCCAGGGACTCGTGTACTCTTATTTCAAATTTAGTGCTTTTCCATTACATATTACTCTTTTCAGGAATCAGCAGAATGATTGATAAGATAATAAGTGAATTAAACATACAATAAAGTGAGCTCTAGTATGAATGGGTTATGATTATTATAAGTAGTACAGAAATTGAAAGTCTGGAAGACCAGTGTAGAATTATAATAATCAATAATTTGTTCCTGGCTTCTTAAAATATGCTGATCTCAATATTCTTCCATTTTTAGATAGTATCCCAATTTGATTTTCTAATCTAGAATGTTCTAGATTAGGAATGATCTTGACCCGGTAAAGCTTCATTAATCAGTTAATCAGTTAATTCTTTCCTCTTCCAATTAGGAATTGAGTAGTCTATCTGACAAGTACAGCAGATAAATAAAGTATGATCTTCAAAAAAGTCCACAGACACAAAAAGAAACAGTTATAAACAAGTAATTAAAGTATTGTGCTAGAGGTATATATGAAGTTTATTTAGCAATAACACAAGGAAGGATATGATGAGTAGAGGGGAAGAGTCTTATCTGAATTACTTAGGATGAGTAGCAGTTTGCTGGTTGGTTTGGGAAAGGGGTCATCCGTGAAGGGCAACCTTGTGTTCTGTGAATCAGCATGACAATTTAGGAGAACCGCAGGTGGCTGGTTTGTCTTTCTACAGTGTTGGCTGTTTGCCTGTGTTTGGCAGAAAATGACAATGGAGAGGTAAGCAGGGACCACAGTGTCCTGTGTGTCATGCCAGATACTTTGAATGTTATCCAGTAGACAAGATGAGAATTGAAATGTTTTGAGCTCATGAGAAAATTTATCTGTTTACTTTCAGGAAGATGGGCCTATAAGCACTGTGGATAAGGTTAGATGAAAGGCACAGAGATTCTTTCGGAGTCCTGTTTGTCTGCTTTGCCTGCCATACTAGAATAGCAGAGACTGGGTAGCTTAAATGCATAAATTGATTTTTTTAAAGATTTTATTTATTTATTTGACAGAGAGTTCACAAGCAGACAGAGAGGCAGGCAGAGGGAGTGGAGGAAGCAGGCTCCCTGCTGAGCAGAGAGCCCCATACAGGCCTGGATCCCAGGACCCTGAGATCATGACCTGAGTTGAAGGCAGAGGCTTTAACACACTGAGCCACCCAGGTGCCCATAAATTGATTTTTTAATAGTTTTAGAAGCTGGAAGTCCAAGATAAAGGTGTCAGCAGGTTTGGTTTCTCTTGAGACCTCTCTTCTTGGCTTGCAGATAGATGGATGTCTGTCTTCACTCTCTGCCTTCACATGGCTTTTTCTTTGTGCAGCCATATTCCTATCTCTTCCTCTTATTATGACACAAATTCTATTGGACTGGGGCCCCACCTTTATATCTCATGTAACTTTAATTTCCTCCTAAAGACCCTATCTCCAAATATGGTCACATTGGGGATTAGGCCTTCAACATATGAATTTTAGACAGATACAGTTCATTCTGTAACATTCTACCCTGTGGACCTCCAAAATTAATGTCCTTCTCCCATGCAAAGTACACTCACCATATCCCAAACATCTCCAGTCTTAACTCATAAAGTCTTATCTAAATATCATCTGAATCAGATACAGGAGAGCCTTGAGGTATGATTACTTCTAAAGCAAAATTCATCTCCAGCTGTGAGCCAGTGATACCAATCAGTTTATGTGTTTTTAAAAATATAGTGGTGGGAAAGGCATAGGATAGTCATTTCCATTGCAAAATGGAGAAATTGGAAAGAAAGAGGTCATGTGTTTGTTTTTTTTAAAGATTTTATCTATTTATTTGACAGAGAGAAACACAGTGAGAGAGGGAACACAAGCAGGGGGAGTGAGAGAGGGAGAAGCGGGCTTCCCACCAAACAGGGAGCCTGATGCGGGGCTTGATCCCAGGTCTCCGGGATCCTGACCTGAGCGGAAGGCAGTTGCTTAACTAACTGAGCCACCCAAGCGCCCCTAGAGGTCATGTGTTCTGAGCAACTCCAAAACTTAGTATGCCAAATCCCATTAGATTTTAAGTTTTCAGAAATATCTGCTTGATGCTCTGTTCTCTTGGTCCACTAGGGAAGCAGTGACGTTCCCACAAGGCCCTGCTTCCATGGCTGTGAGGAGCAGCCCTGTGTCTGAGGTTCCGGGCCCTTGCAGCCTGGCCTATTGAAACTTGGAAACGAGATAGCCTTGCCCCCAGGCACTGGCACCATCAGGATCATTCTTTCCTTTTCTTGAAGGATAAGGTGTGCTTGCATCTGGATAACTCTAACATCCTGTCTTCAAGAATCTCTGAAGTCTAAAAGCCTTCTTTTACTTTGTTTCATTTCTCCCTCCATTAGTCCAAAGGAGAAATGTCTTGGCTGAGACAATCTTATCTCTAGTATCCGCTTCTGCCAATATGCTTGATTAAATTCATGGGTAATCTTACCCTTGACATTGTCTTTGAAACACTTTCTCATTTTATGCAAGATACATAGACTGAGACTATTCCAAATCTTCAAATTCTAGTTCCTTTTTTGCTTGACAATTTCAACTCTCATGTTTTACTATTTGCAGCAAGGAGAAACCAAGTGATGCCTTTTAATATTTTGCTAGAAATCTCCTCGGTTAAATACCCAAGTTCATCACTTTTTTTTTTTTTAAACTGGGTATATTTAAACATTTTTGTTTTTTTTTAATTCAGGTATAAGTAACATATCATGTTAATGATTCAACAATTCTATACATATCTCAGTGCTTTTCTTTTTTAAAAAAAAAGATTTTATTTATTTATTTGACAGAGAGAAACACAGCTAGAGAGGGAACATAAACAGGGGGAGTGAGAGAGGGAGAAGCAGGCCTTCTGCTGAGCATATATTAGTTTCAGATGTACAATATAATGATTCAACAATTCTATACATTTCTCAGTGCTTTTCTTTTCTTTTTTTTTTTTTTTAAAGATTTTATTTATTTATTTGACAGAGAGAAACACAGCTAGAGAGGGAATACAAACAGGGAGAGTGAGAGAGGGAGAAGCAGGCCTCCTGCGGAGCAGGGAGCCTGATGCAGGGCTCTATCCTGGGACTCCGGGATCATGACCCCAGCCTAAGGCAGATGCTCAACAACTGAGCCACCCATGTGCCCCTCTCAGTGCTTTTCAAGATAAATGTGCTCTTAATCCCCTTTATCTATTTAACTTAGCCCCCTTCCCACTTTCCCTGAGGCAACCATCAGTTTCTTCTTTGTATTTAAGACTGAGTCTTTTAGTTTGTTTCTTTTTTCCTTTGCTTATTCTTTTGTTTCTTAAATTCCAGATATGTGTGGAATCATATGGTATTTGTCTTTCTCTGACTGACTTAGTTCACTTAGCATTATACCTTCTTGGATCATTCATGTCATTGCGAATGGCATAATCTCATTTTTTTTAATGGCACACTGTGCCATACACACCACATCTTCTTTATCCATTCATTTATTGGTGAATGCTTGGATAGCTTCCATATCTTGGCTGTTGTAAGTACTGCTGCCAATAACATAACATAGGGGTGCATACATCTTTCTGAATTACTATTTTCATTTTGTTTGGGTAAATACCCAGTAGTGGAATTACTGGATCATATGGTAATTCTATTTTAAATTTTTTGAGGAACCTCCATACCCCGAGTTCAATACTTTTAACTTCTACTTTCCACACTGTTAGACGCCACTAGATACTTCAGCCAGATTTTTTCTCAGCCAATTTTTTTGCCACCTATGACGAAGATCAGCTTTCCTCTAACAACATATTCCTCATTTCTGTCTGAAATCTCACGAGATTCAATTTCGTATCCATATGCCTACCAGTAGTCCTGTCAAAGCAATCTAAATTTTTTTAACATGTTCTCCCAAACTCATCCAATCTCTACCCAATATCCAACTACAAAGCCACCTGTGCATGGAGCACCTGGGTGGCTCAGTTGGTTAAGCGACTGCCTTCAGCTCAGGTCATGATCCCAGAGACCCGGGATCGAGCCCCGCATTGGGTTCCCTGCTTGGCGGGAAGCCTGCTTCTCCCTCTCTCACTCCCCCTGCCTGTGTTCCCTCTCTTGCTGTGTTTCTCTCTGTTAAATAAATAAAAAAAATATTAAAAACAACAACAACAACAACAACAACAAAAAAGCCACCTGTACATTTTTAGATGTTTGTTACTGCAACACTTTATTTTTTTGTTTGAAAATCTGTATTAGGGTTTTCCAGAAAAACAGAATCAACTATATATATATATGAGAAAGAGAGAGAAATTTATTGTAAGACATTGACTTATGATTCTGAAAGCTCGCAAGTCCATATCTACAGTATGAGAAGAATGCTCAAGTATGGACCACCCAGGACTGATGATGCAGATAAAATCCAAAGGCAATCTGCTAGTCTTTTGTTCTTTTCAGGCAGTCAACTAATTGGGTGAGGATGGTCCACATTATGGAGAAAAATCTGCTTTACTCAAATTTCACCTATTTGAATGTTGATCTCCTCATCCAAGTTGACATATAAAATTAACCACCTAGGAATGTATTGATCTGACTAAGAGATGGTTAGTGTTTGTATGTGAATGTGAGGTCAACAATAACTATTAGTTTTCAGACTAGGGTGACTGAATAGTTGGTGCTATTACAAACTAAATTTGAACATGCTTGAAGAAGAAAAAGCTTAGTGAAGAAGATAATAAATTCAGATTTATTTAAAGATAATAAATTATTATTTATAAATTATATATTCAAATTTATTAAAGATAATAAATTTGAATATATTGGTTATGAGGTGACTGTGGAGTGAGCGTAGTAGATCTGCCCCATGGGATAAGGATACAGAGATTTGCAAGTTCTTTGCTTGTGGACAATAACAGAAGCTATGTGATATGGACAAAATTTCACTGAAAATAGGGATGGAAACAAAGATAGACTTTTGATGTGTTAGTGTTCTGCTGGTTGCAGGCAACCAAAACTTATGAGAATAAGCTTAATTAAAAAGAGGGGGTTTGTTTTAAGATTACATGTTTCTCATGGAAGTCAAGGGTTCTAAGTCATTTTTTTTCATTTATTTTATTTTTAAGAAAGACATAAATTGAACTTTTTTTTTCTTTAAGGTTTTATTTATTTATTTGACACAGAGAAACACAGCTAGAGAGGGAACCCAAGCAGGGGGAGTGAGAGAGGGAGAAGCAGGCTTCCCATTGAGCAGGGAGTCCCATGTGAGGCTTGATCCCAGGTCTCCAGGATCATGACCTGAGCCGAAGGCAGTCACTTAACCAACTGAGCCACCCAGGTACCCCAAAATTGAGCTTGTTGATATTCAATTAAGAAGATACCAATGAAAAGGAAAGATTGATTGCAAATAACCTAATGTAAAATTAATGGGAAAAGATTCATGAGAAGAATGGTATAAAGAACAGTACTTCGCAGACTTTAATATGCATAGGAATAACCTGGGAATTTCTAAAATTTAGATTCTGATTCATTACAAGGAGGGAACATGAGATTCAGTACTTCTCTTATTTCATTTTCTTTCTTTCTTTCTTTCTTTCTTTCTTTCTTTCTTTCTTTCTTTCTTTCTTTCTTTCTTTCTTTCTTCTTTCTTTTGAGACAGAGAAAGAGAAAGGGACAAAGGGGCAGAGGGAGAAAGAGAGAGATTCTTAAACAGGCTCCACACCCAGTACAGAACCCAACCTGGGGCTTGATCTCACAACCCTGAGACCTGAGCCAAAATCAAGAGTTGGATGCTTTACCAAATGAGACACCCAGGTACCCCAAGATTCTGAACTTCTAACAAGACCTCCAGTATTGGTAATGCTATTGGTCCATGAGGATGAGGGCACCATTGCAGGATTTCAATAGGATGTGTCCAACTCTTTTTTGAAAACATCAAGGGTTTGCTCAAAGAAGAATCATGCTTAAAATCTGATCAACTTCATTCTCAATCTCATGGTAGATAAGATTCAAAGATACCTCTAGTTGGACAATGAATTATTATTTTTTAAATATGCCTTAAGATGAAAATGTTCAAACCTACAGATGAAACCCCATATAATTCTCAGTCTATTTTATAATTGTCAACATTTTGTGATCTTGTTTCATAATCTACTGCCAGCCACTTTACTTCTATGACTGGAGTATTTTTTTTTTTAAGATTTTATTTATTTATTTAACAGAGAGAAACACAGCCAGAGAGGGAACACAAGCAGGGGGAGTGAGAGAGGGAGAAGCAGGCTTCTCCCCAAGCAGGAAGCCCGATGCGGGGCTTGATCTTGGGTTTCTGGGATCATGACCTGAATCAAAGGCAGTCACTCAACCAACTGAGCTACCTAGGTGCCCAATTCTTTTTTTTTTCAATTTAATTTTATTTTTTCAGTGTTCTAAGATTCATTGTTTATGACCCACACCCATGCAATACGTGCCCTTATTATCCACCACCAGGCTCTCCCATCCCCCCACCCCCTTCCTTCCAACACCTTCAGTTTGTTTCTGAGTCCAAAGTCTCTCATGTTTTGTTTCTCTCCCTGAATTCCCCTACTTCTCATTTCCTTTCCTTCTCCTACTGTCCTCTATATTACCCCTTATGCACCACATGTAAGTGAAACCATGTGATACTTGACTTTCTCTACTTGGCTTATTTCACTCAGCATAATCTCTTCCAATCTAACGACTGGAGTATTTTAAAGAAAATCTGACATATGTCTCACTTTGTTTATAAATACCTCAATATGTATCTCTAACAACTAGGAATTCAAAACAAACAGTGCCATGATTACAAGATCAGAAAGGTTAATTGTCTCAAAAACGTATTTTCGGGGTGCCTGGGTGGCTCAGATGGTTGGAGCCTCTGCCTTCAGCTCAGGTCATGATCTCAGGATCCTGGGATCTGAGGCCCGCATGGGCTCTCTGCTCATCAGGGAGCCTGCTTCCTCCTCTCTCTCTGCCTGCCTCTCTGCCTACTTGTGATCTCTCTCTCTCTGTCAAATAAATAAATAAAATCTTTAAAAAAATGTTTTTTCATAAGTAATTCTTTTGAATCAAGATCCCACACGGTTCTTATATTAATTTTTGTTGACTTATCTCTTATGTATATTTTAATATAGAACAAGTTACTCCTCTCCTTTTTATCTTTCAAGGCATTTATTTGTTGAATAAACTTGATTATTTTATTTTCTGTAACATTTCCCATATTCTGGACATCCTCGTGACATCTTTGTATGATGTTATTTAGCATGCTCCACTATCTCCCTTATTTCCTGTAAAATGATAGTGGATCTAGTGACTTGATTCAATCTGTTTAATTATGTATTGACTAGAATACTTCATGGATGGTGCTGTGTAATTCTTTGCATCACATCACACGGCATGAAATTTCTTGTCCCAGTTTGGTGATGTTAATATTAATTGTGGGTTCAGGTGTTGTCAGCTTCCTCTATCCATTTAAAGTTCCCTATTAACCTCTCATGTAATGATTTTAACAGCCATTGATGATTGCAACTTAGACATATGATTCCAACAGAGGTTTCAAAATGGCCTTTTCCTGACATTTCTTTTGTATTTATTAACTGTAATTCTATAGAAAAAAATTTCCATGATCAAATGTTTCATGCCAGAAAGGCTAGATAAATAGATGAGTTTTATACTTATGTAATCATCTTCAGAATGGTGATTGGTACCCTAACAATTTCCGAAAGCGATCACAAAGGTGGATTTACCAAAATTTAGATTATGGGGAAAATCTGCAGAATGAAATTCCCAGTTTCTTCAACTTCAGGCTGAAAGAGTTAAAGAAGAAGATAGAGGAGCAATGAACCTATAGATTAAAAGAAATAGGGTGCTTACCTACCACATTCAGTGTATGAGTCTTATTTGGTCCTTTTTTTAACAAAAATTTAAATCTGATATGTAAAAATCAATTTAATATGGATGCTGATGAGATATCTGATATTAATAAATTATTGCTAATTTTAAGCCTGAAAATAATGTGGTGGATATCTTTAAAGATACATACTAAAATATTTATGATTGGAATGATTTGGTATAATAATATGGAATAATGCGGAATACATGAAAGAAAATATGAATAAACAAGATTTTCCATGAGTTGATAATTAGTGAAGTTGCTGATGTAAACATATGAATCCATTATACTATTCTGTTTTTTTTGTGTATATGTATTAAATTTATCATAATGACAATTTTGACAGTCTATCCAGGACAGGAAAACTAAACTAGAGTCATATTGCAGTCACAGAGTGCATTTTCTTCTTCATTTGAGAGCCTTACATATTTGCATATATTATTTTGATATTCAGAAATAGCTCTCATCATGTCCTTAATTCTTTCTGTTTAGTTGTTTCATTTTCTAACCTTTTAGTGACAAGAAGGCAGGAGCGTTTTTTCTTTTTTGTTGTTTTATATTTTCAGCATCGAGCAAAACTTCTAGTACATAGAGAGTTCTCACCAAATGTTTGTTTGGAGAAGTGGCTAATGTTTTGATTACCAGCTTCATATGTAATCGTCATTCTAATAAGGAATTTGCCATTTGAAAGACCACATGCGTACAGCCAAAATGATCATCAAAAAGGCTAAGGCAAAAGAAAATTAAAAATTTCTGGAGCTACTGTAACTGTCTCATATCCTAGCATGATAACTATCTTTTCTATCATCTTTTTCTTTGGGAATTGCTCATAGAAATTTTAGGTTTTCATTTGTGATGGGAAGTGATTGTATTTTATTAAGAAATCATTGGATTCTTGCAATAACTGAAAGTTGAGAATGAAGACTGATTATTAGTTTCTCTAATGCTCAACTTATTCCATATTTGTTCACTCCTCAATGCGACTCTCAGGGCAGATTGGAACTTTAATTAGGGGTCTAGTTTTCCTTTGATGTTGATGGCAACTCTTATTAGTATTAATGTATATGGAAGAGAGAATAGATCTTTAAATAATTTAAAAACAGCTTTGTGTATTATGAATACAGACATATAAAAGATTTAATGATCTGACTTTTACATATTTATACGATGGTACACATAAACACATACTCCATGTATTGTATATAACTGTGTCTTGGAGACTAAATGAAGTTCATAAAATCTTGCCATTAATTATGTTGACGGAGAAAATATCCTTTTGTGTTTATTCATTCATTCCTAGAAAAAGGCTGGAGCTTCTTTTAACAATGATCTGCCTAATTTTTAAATCTCAGTCTCTTAAAATAAGACAGCCCTAGCTTTGATTTCCCTAACTTGAGGAACGCACATTTTACAGCTGTGAGAAATTAACCAAAAGACTTTATGTCTTTATATGCCAGGCATATGAGAGTATACATTTTTCAGTAAAAATGTTTCACAATAGTTGACATTTTCTCCTTTTTTGTGCATTTCTTTCATAAATATTGTGAGCTACACCTGTAATTCTTCTTTGGGCACGAGTGACCTACAGTGTGATTGTACCGTATTGTATTTATTAAGTCATAAGTGGTGCTTGACATGGTAGTAAGAATAGCTTGTCTGTGACTTCCACTGTGAGGGGCACTGGGGTTTTGTTGGTCAGGAGGTGGATTTTTCACTTATTATGACACAGCTTCAGTATTTGAATGGTCTAGTTACGTTTAACCCACTCACTCTATATATGGGTTGCTTAACACCTAAATTGTATCTTAAAGAAATTTCCAAAAGCAGAAAGGGAAAAAAAAAAAATACTAAGTAGGTTTTCATTCAGGGATCAGAGAAACAAAGCTAGAACAAACTTCTTTTAGGTTTATTCTATTGGCTTAGATGTAAGACCAGAGCATCTCAAATTTCCTATATGCATAATATTTTTTTTTTTCTTTTGAAAAACTTGGCCTTGAAAAGAAGCCCTGAAATGGTTGCAGTAAAGCCCCTTTTGAAGGACTCTCAGCACCGGTCAAGGAACAAACAATGCCAAGGGGCAAAGTCTTTGTTATGCAGGAGGCTGCTGGCCATTTCTGAGCAGCTCTGGGTGTCAGGGAACCGGGGTGATGACAGATGGTGTGACTGTCCTTGCAAATTTTTCACCTTAAAATGACAGCCTATGTGGAAATACCCTGTAATCATTGGGGAAAGATACTCTAAAAAGCCTCTTGAAAATTACATAAAGGGAAACAGTTTTTTATTTCAGATACAGTTCTGAGTTTTTGATATTTAGGAAAGCTTGTACGTTTGCAATAAAGAAAAAAAAAAGAAAGAAAGGGATTGTTCGGTTCAAAGGGTTCTTCCTCTTCACACAAAGCAATAAATGGCAAAAAGAAAAATAAGGTATAATCAATATCTTTTCATATTTGACCTTTTAAGTACATATATGGTTTAGCTTGGTATACTAGGTCAGTGAACCATATATTCTCCATTTTGAATGAAAGACAGTCTTTCGCTAACTTACATTACTGAAGAGACCCGTAGAAATAGGGAGATTCCCCAATTACAACCCAGGCCAGATTTATAATACAAAATTAAGCAAGAAATTGATTTAAACAGCCTGCTTTAAAAATTGTTGTCAATATATGATTGCAAGATTTAAAAATATCTTTCTCCTTTTTCCTTTTGTACTTACTAAATGTACAAAGGAAGATGAAGATGGGAAAACAATTCTGTAACTTCAGCAGCAGTTTTGTATTTTTTATGTATCTTTAACATTTTTAATTATGTGTGTTTGTTCAGAATTATCAAAGAAATATTGCTAAAATTTTGAATGACAGTGAGAGGTTTCTAGCTTATATACTCTATAGATTTCCAGAGATACTCAGTGTCTAAAATTAAGATATATTAAAAAGGCTTGGTTAATTCTGAATGCAAACATTGTTTGAGGTTGACTTTAATGAGAAAATCATAGCTGTCATTTCTGCTTCACCTTCTCCTTCATGTACCATAATTTGCTCATATAATAGAGTGTGGTCTCAAAGTATATGTCAAGGAGCATGAGTTCATAACAAAAAGAAATCAATAGTTCATTATTTTTTGATTTAATTATTTGTGTTTTCTTTAGGTAACTTCATTAAAATTAGAAGACTGAAAATTAAAACAATATTAGGATTAATTCATTAAATTGTTGGTTTATGTTCTGAAATGGGATTTTGCTTTTAACTTTGTGTAAGAAAGGTATTGATTTTCTTTCTATAAAATGTGAGACAGTAACAGTTACTAAGGATGGTGCATTGTTGTTGGGGATGAGTGGTTGCCCCAACATATCCCAGACTGGCCAATTTTATAAAATACATTCCTTTTTTTTTTTTTTTTTTTTTTTGTCACTTCTGTTTTAAATCCCTGTGATAAATGAAACCTCCTGTGGTTCACTCTCTGGATTCTGATTCTTGAAGTTTGGATGGAGTTCAGCTATATTTTGTAATTTATTATCTTATTTTTAGGGAATGTCAACATGGCTAAATCTGGGTGACTGGCTTTTGATTGAAACTATACTATGAAAATGTAAAGAAAGGGAAGGAAGGAGGACAAAAGAAAGAAGAAGGGAGGGACAAGAAGACAGGGAAGGAAAGGAAGAACAATAAAAGGCTTCCATACAGATATTGCCAATTCCATTTCAACACATAGGAATTCTAAGTTAGCCATTCTCTTCTATGATCTTCTAATGTGGCCACTTGCATTGTTAAAATTTATGTATATCATAAAATTGTAAAACTGTCCCCGAAAAGCCTAAAACTTATCTTCAGAAATGGCCATCTCTTCTCTTTTCCCTACTTGGAGAAGTGTGCTCAGGTGGCAGAGAGGTATCGGAAGCTCAAAGTTCTGCTAAAGCTCACCTTACTGTGAGCACCTCACTCCCATTCCATTTGCAGTGGTCTTCTTATCTTTCCCATCATTCTTCAACCTTCTTCAACCAAAATGTAGTACATTGTTCCATATGTCACCAATAGATTTTAATGTGTTAAAAACATGTTCTGAAATTTGCTAAGGTGGAAGTGTGCTGTTTAGATAAGTTGAAACGGGTTTCTTGCACTAAATACTTCTCAGAACCTTTCTGTGCTGAAGTAGACTGAATATCAAAAGTGAAACTATACTACGTAGATTGTTTCAAACTTAATTCACCATTGAGAGGCACTTTCCCCCATTTTGGAAACAAAGTTTCCAAACACAGAGTTCTGGTCCAGAGGACACTTGCAGGGGGATATTCTGACATGCGTCATCATGCCCTGAGGTCAGATAACCGAGGTCAGGGAATAGGGGGCCTGGAAGGGCCAGAAAGAACCAGACAGCCATAGATAGGAATGAGGCCCCTAAGGCCTCTTGTCTCTGGCTCAGATTTCTTAATGTGTCTTATATATTGAGATTGTGGCTGCAAATTTAGCAACTAAGCAACCCTGCAAAACTCAGAAAATTAAAACTGTGAAACATTAGAGTTGGTGATAAAGTATATATACCTAAACATATTTATATATCTGAATATATATGTATGTACATGTGTGATATTGTATATGTATGTAGATGTATGTATGTACATATAAGCATATACATGCACACATATTTAGAAAATGTATGATTAAGAAAAATGACAAACTTGCTTAGGATCATAAAGTTAGTGTGTAACAGACATGTGATTATAATCTGTATCTCTCTGACTCAATGTCTGTTCTAGAATATCATCCTACCATTTGAAGTTAATAATCATACATATACATAGAATAATAGTCACCCTTGTTTAAGCATTTACTAGTTCTCAAGTGCTATGCTTACCATCTGTCTCATGTAAGCCTTCTAATTAGTCTACAATGTAGGTATTTTGAGGTTCACTTTACAAATGAAAAAGTGACTTTGTGAAGCTTATCCAAGGCTGTATAGATGGTAAAAATCAGTCTTGAGGCCAAACCATGTCCTTTCTTATCCCAAGTCTTAACCAGGGTTTCTTTTTCCTTTTTCTTTTTTTTTTTTTTTTTCCTTTTCACTATGCCGCTGCTCCTAATTTACGAACTGTATGGTAGATCTGAACTGAAAACATGTCTTTCTTCATAATGTTCCTTCCAACATGATGGAGCTTACATACTAGTATTAATCACTCGTGTTGTTTCTTTCTGACCCCATACACATATTTGATTTAATGGTATAGTAGGGAAATGTTAAAAGAAAAAAAATGAAATCAAGCAGTTTCTATATAAACTCCATTCTCTCTTTGGTATTTGGCTACTTTATAGTAAATCAAATGCATTTTATATAATGAAGCTTGTCTTTATTATGCCATTATGGCTGCCTGAAAAAAGAAATAATGTGTGTGCTCCAGTTTGGGGTCATTTATAATTATAAAAAGATATGCAGGAAAGCTATGTACTCCTCACATGCTTTTAAAATCTCCTTTGGTTGTTCTGCACGTTTTTACTGTTTTATAAAGAAAGTGTTGGAAAGCTGTGTTTTTATTGCCTTGATGCCTTTAATAGTACATACTGTGAAACTAAGCTGGATCCCTGATTGATGCCATTCCTACCTGTCTAGGAAGATAATGATCAAACATCGAGGGGTCTGTTCTCCAGGTGATATGTGCATGGAACTCCCATTAATGTTAATGGGAATCCTGCAGCTAAGCACAGTGACTGGAGACAGGAGGCTGAAGGTGGGGTAGGTCCATTAATACTTCTTTCTTTCATAGCAGCTGGTTGGAATATAAGTGGTAGGCAGTCCTTTTGAAGTTAACAATCAGCCATATTTAAAAAGTGAGGCTTGTGCAAGATATGTAGATGTATTGTCAATAAGCTCTTTGTGTAACATATAACTATGCCGCATTTTACTATACGAAAAGTGTTCATATGAAATGCTTGGTTTTTTTTGAGTGATGTTTCCATACTTCATCTTCCTCAAAATGGCTGATGAGAAGTTGATAAGGAATTTTGATAGTTGGTGGCTAATTGAGAAAAACAAAATTTAAGAACTTCCCCAAAAAGTGCTTTAACAAGTTGATAACATACACTGGTTAAGATCTAGACAAGAGAAGGAAAGTATAATATACAGAAAATATGAAACGTCATGCTTAGGCTGAATTATCTAAAAATATGACTTTTTATAAGCTCATTGTAAAGTCATTTTAATGGTTGTATAATGTTATATGGAGTAAATCTTTTAAAATGTCTGTTTACTACTTAGGTTCCCACACATTCACAATTTTTATGTCTTTCAGGTGGATTATTCTTGTTAGTAGTGACTCTTTTAATCCCCAATACATTCTTCTGCGTTTAAAACTATTTTGTTTGATATATATATGTAAATATTAAAAAAAATTTTTTATAAAAAAAAAAGAGCTTTCTTTTGGTTAGTAAATGTCCAGTGTGTTGTTTTCATCCATTTACTCAGAAATTTCTTATAAGGATATGTTTTGGGTTCATCGTTTTGTAGATAAAACTGGATATTATTAGTTGAATCTTAAAATCTTTTAAAAAGAAATTTATTATGTAATATTTGATAAATGCAGAATAATATATTCAATATATATTTGTGTTTTACATATATATATTTATGCAGGTATATTTATGCAAGAATAATAAAAAAATGAAAACTTGTGAACTCAGTGCCAAAATTAAGAATTCAGGTATTACCACTTCAAAATAAATGAATAAGTAAGTAACTAGCAGGTGGAGATTCTTTAGCCATGGAAGAAATGATGGAGGGGGAGTGTTGGAGTGTTTCAAAAGATAGTTTGACAGCTGATTGTCAGAGGCATTGAACACTATGTAAGGAAAGTGGGTTCAATCTTGAAGACATTGAAGGAGCATTATAGGTTGTAAACAGAGGCAACGTGATCAGATTAATGTATTTCAGGTGCTATTTTGATGGTCATAGGAGATGGACTGAAATCAAGAGACGGTTGTCAGCCATCAATGCGGTAGTGTAAGTATTTTTGAGGTAGGAGATATTAAGGGCTGGCAACAGTAGAAATAGGAACAAAGATAAATTTTCACAGAAAACTATTTGATGGTGGATTTATAGGCATTGGTGACCATTTACATGGGAGAGGGAGGAACATTTTTGAAACAGTTTTAAGAAAAAAAGATGTGAGTTGTCAAAACCTGGGGGATCGGTGAAGTATCACAGAGGAAGTGAAGAGATCCGAGGACATGGTGTTGAGGAACACAGCTGTTTACCAGGCTACTGAGAAAAGGCATATGAGAATGGATGAGGATGAGTTGGTACCTGAGGTCTTTGGATTATTTACTTCCTATGATGAAGACATTTAATCATTATGGATCTTAAATGGAATATTTTAAAATGTGAAGATTGCACTCTATTTTTGTAGGTAAACTGTTGTGTTTATTCAAGCTTTGGGCTTAAAGCTACATGAATTTAAGTGAATTTGTTAAATAATTAGGATTGTTAATAGCTGTAATCAAAGATTGATATAATCTCAGGTTGGATTTAAAAGTGCTTTGAAGAGGGTACACTTGTAGGAATCGGGCTGATATTGTGATCAACCTAGTTTTACCTTTCACAAGAGGTCATACAATAAACTTCTGTTATGTCACTAGCCTTAGAATGGTGCCAGAAGCAAACACATAATATATATTCTAAATTAACTTAGATATTTGGATTATATCAGGCTATACATATTAACTACATATTAATCTAATGATATGGGAACTTCAATTTGATTGTACTTGTTAAAATTCAGATATCATGAGATGGGATATATATTTTTTTAACTGTCCTACCCACTTTTAAATGCATCTGTCATAAAGTTTTGCCTCATCACAAGCTAGAAATTATGATGACAGAGTGATATTTTTACAGTCCAGTTAAAAAAAGAATTTACTAATGCAACTCTTTACTGATGATGTGGTTAGCTGCCTAAGTCTCAGTGGCTTCACTTCATTTAACATGAAGAAATATAAAACTGACATATAAAAATTTCCTAGAGGGCTTATTCATAATTATTATTTTTTTAAACTTAATAAAAGTTTTTATACTAGACAGAAGGACTTAAGTTATCCATATTCTTTTCCATATTTAAAAAAAAATTTATTTATTTATGTGAGACAGAGCGAAACACCACAGAGGGAAGAAAGAGACTCCCCACTGAGTGGGGAGCCTGATGCCAGACAGGATCCTCAGACTCGGGGATCATGACCTGAGCCAAAGGCAGACACTTAACTGACTGAGCCACCCAGGGGCCATTCATATTCTTTTCTAAATAAACACACTAATTTATGTCTCATTGTGGATTATAAATTGAATTTACATTTTCTTCTATATGCATGCTTGCTTTTTTTGCAGTCTTTAAGCCAGAATATCATTTTATCTAGTTACTATCAAAGGTTTTGCATGATAAAAATATTAATAAAGCATCCATTGGATGCTTTAAATTGATGTTCTTATACCATAATTAACATAAAATAAAAGTAAACAATGCACCCATCTTAAATTTAATAGTTTGGAGGGTTCTGATACATTCATATACCCACTAACCATCACCTAATCAAGATATTGTACATAATGATTATCTCAAAAACATTTTTCATGTCCCTGGTGCCCTTTCCTGGGCAGTCCCTCCAGCCTTCCCCAGGCACTTTTGATCTACTTTCTATCTCTATAAATTAGTACTACATTTCTAGAACTTCATATAAATGGAATCATATAGTGCATATGGTTTTATGCCTGGCTTCTTTTACCCAGTATTTTTTAAAAGATGTATCCCTGTTGTTAGTGTATCAGTAGCTTGTTTCTTCATGTTGTTGACTAGCATCTAATTGTATAAATATGTCACAATGTGGTTTCCACTTTGTGACAGTTGCTAATAAATCTCTGTGAATATTCGTGTTTTAATCTTTTTGTATTTAGGTTTTCCGCTCTTGGTTAAATACAGAGATTTGATTTTTACTGAGTCCTGTAGCAATTTTATGTTTAACTGCATAAGAAACGCTCAAATTGTTTTCTAAAGAGGTTAAAATCTTTAGTAAATCTAAGGAGTAGATTTTCCCATCAGAGCGTTCCAGAAGTCCCACTCCTCACCAAATCTTGGTGTATCAATTCAAAAACATTTAGCCATTCTAGTGGAAAGATGTTGAGCCCTTCTCATAGCTTATTGATAATTTCTATCTCTTTTGTAAACTGTTTATATTTTTGTCCATTTTCATTAAATGGTTATCTTTTTATGATTGAGTTGTGCTCTACATGTATTCTGGATTCAAAGTTTTTGTTAGGTTTATGTATGTATTATGGATATGTTCCTCCAGGTTGTGTTTTGTTTTTACATTTTCTCAATAGTGTGCTTTGAAGAACAGGTTTCCAGTTTATCATCTGTTTCTCTTTGTGGTTTGTGTGTGTGTGTGTGTGTGTGTGTGTGTGTTTAATGTCTTATTAAAGACATTCACTTTTCTCAAGATTGCAAAGATTTTTCTCCTGTTTTCCTCCTAGAAACTTTAATTCTTTAGTTTTTGTTTTGTTTTATGATCTATTATGAGTTTAATTTTGTGTATGGTGTGAGGTAGGATTTGATCTTATTGGATATTTCATCCCAGTTGTTCCAGAAACATTCTTTGAAAAGATTATTTACTCATTATAATGCCTGAATTTTTTTATTCAAAATCAATGGACCTTACATATGTGGGTCTAGTTTTGACTTTCCATTCTGTTATATATATATATATTTATATATTTATATAATGCTTGTTTTAAAATATATTTCTTTTTTTTTTTTAAAAGATTTTATTTATTTGACAGAGAGAAACACAGCCAGAGAGGGAACACAAGCAGGGGGAGTGAGAGAGGGAGAAGCAGGCTTCCCGCCGAGCAGGGAGCCCGATGTGGGACTTGATCCTGGGTCTCCGGGATCATGACCTGAGCCGAAGGCAGTCGCTTAACCAACTGAGCCACCCAGGCGCCCCTTAAAATATATTTCTATATATTTATATAAATATATGTTTATATAAATATATATATATTTATGCCAAACCCACATTGTCTTGATAATTTTAGGTTTACATTAAATATTGAAAATCTTTCAAATTGTTACTTCTTTTTCACAATTATTTTAGCTAACCAAGGACTTTTGTATTTCCATATATATTTTATTTTTATTTATTTATTTTTAAAGATTTATTTATTTATCTGAGAGAGGGGAGTGCACTCACGAGAACAGTGGGAAAGGCAGAGGGGGAGGGAGAAAGAGAGAGAGAATCTTCAGCAGACTATCTCCTGAACATGGAGCCCAACTTGGGGCAATCCCAGGACCCTGAGATCATGAGCCAAGCTGAAATCAAGTGTCAGACGCTTTACTGACTGAGGCACCCTGGCAACCATATATATATTTTAGAATCAGCTTTTGAATTTCTGCAAAGAAACTGCTGGCATTTTGAATGAAATTACATTGAATTTATACATCATTGTAGAGTGAATTGACATTTTATTAATCTTTGTCTTCCAAACCAAAAACAAAGCATATCTCTCCATTTACTTAGGCTGTTTTTAATTTTATTGACACTGTTTTGTAGTTTTCAGTGCATTTTTGGTGGTCAAATTTGCCATTAAGTGTTTTGTACTTTTAATGTTATTGTAAATGCTTGTTTTAAAATATATTTCTATTGTCCTTTGCCATTGGATTTAGAAAACTTTGGTCGGGGCACCTGTGTGGCTCAACTGGTTAAGCCTCTGTCTCAGCTCAGGTCATTGTCCAGGGGTCCTGGGATTGAACCCTGCATCAGGATCCCTGCTTAGCAAGGAGCCTGCTTCTTCATCTCCCTCTGCCCTTCTCCCCAGCTCATGTAAAACATAGTTTCTGGCATGCAATAAAAATTCACTATCTGATATAATTTTATCATTCAGATTTTGACTTGCACATATATATTTGTTATTTAAGGTTAAATATCTTTAACATGTTAATATGATTAACTTTGTAAATTGAAGCACAATATAAAATAAAAAATGATGTTTCCACTAAGAAAGCCAGCTTCTGAATTTAGTGAGGCGAGATATTTGGGATTTGGGGTTAGTATTTTTTAAAATATGTTTCAATTGCTTTGTTGCCTATTGATGACACTAACATGTAAGCAGGACTAGATACCAAAACTTTAAGATAAGCTTAAGGTCAATAGAACTTAAAATCTAGAAACTCCTATTCATCATAAATTTGTCATTTTAAAATAGAATATCATAAGTCATTTTTTAGTATTCCAGCACAGAGCACACAAGTATATTGTAGTAGAGTAGCTCAGTAGTCCCCACACTATAGCGTGCATCAAAATTATCTGGAGCGTTTGATAATTTATTCTTTTTTAAAAAATATTTTATTTATTTGACAGAGAGAAACACAGCTAGAGAGGGAACACAAGCAGGGAGAGTGAGAGAGGAAGAAGCAGGCTTCCCGCTGAGCAGGGAGCCCAATGTGGGGCTTGATCCCAGGACTCCGGGATCATGATTTGAGCGGAAGGCAGTCGATTAACCAACTGAGCTACCCAGGCGCCCCTCGATAAAACATTCTTGGACCTCTCACACCAATGTCTCTGATTTTAAACTTTTTAAAAAATATTTTATTTATGTATTTGGTAGAGAGGCACAGCAAGAGAGGAAATGCAAGCAGGGGGAGTACTGGAGAGGGAGAAGTCTTCCCACTGAGCAGGGAGCCTTATGCAGGCCTCCAGCCCAGGATGCTGCAATCCCATCCTGAGCCAAAGGCAGATGCTGAATGAGGGAGCCATTCAAGCCCCCAGAGTTTCTGATTCTATAGATGGCGAGTGGGAGGCACAAATTTTCACTTCTAACACGTTCCCCGATAATGCTGGTAATGGTTTCGAGACCTTTAGAATCATTAGTGTAACCTTAATGCAATGGTTCTCAAACCTAGCTGCAGGTTGGAGTCATCTGTGAGGGTTTTCTATTTTTTCTTAGTACAGATTTCCCAACTGTACTTAAGACTTATTATATTATCTCTGGGAGTGGTACATTGGAGTTTATATATTTTTTCAAAACTATCTAGATGTTACTGACTTGTGTTTGGGAACCACTGCTTTACAACACTGGTTCTCAAACTTGGCTGCACAATGGAATTAACTGAGAAACTTTTAGAAGTACAGATGCCTGGGTCTCCCACCCAAAGTTTTTGACTGAATGGTTCTACAGTATATTTTGAGCAATAGGATTTTAAAAAGGTATTTTATTTTTAATTTTTTATTTTGAGAAGTATTGCTCTTGATTTTTTATTTTGTTCTTTGATTTTGGCTGTTTTCTTACCATATGCTTCTTTCTGATGCCCTGCACATATCTATTAAAAATCTATTAACAAAGTTATGCTAGCTGTGATATAAATATTAAAGGCTAGAAGGTAAGCCTTTTTCCTCAAATAGACTACTGTCTAATTGAGGAGATTAAGGGATATGGACGTGAAAAATTAACTAGAAGTACAAAGTGTCCGGGATTACTTCTGCCTGGAAAGATTAGAAAAGATCCATGTAATACAAGTGAATTTCGTGCTTCAATACTAGCAAGCTGAAGCTTTGAGAGTATTTGATTTCCAGATTTCAAAAATATAATATTTAAAGTAAAGAGAGATAACAATAAGAGAAAATAATTATTTAATTTTTAATATTAAAAATATAAGGAATTAATTTTAATGATAATAGTAATTATGATATAGTTTCTGACAAAGACATCAAATAATTGAAAAACTCTTTTTGAGAAGTGTATAAAACAATTCTTATCTTTGTTGTGAATTTTCAGAATATTTGTTTGTATTTTGTCCTACAAAATGGTCAATATGACTCCTTTTTCCTGTGTAATTTGGAGTTAAATTAGTACATTTGGTTAGAGGTTTGTGCTAATGGTGCCAATCTAATTAGTTTGTTCCCCCATATATACGAGGTAGCTTTGCTTTGTTTTCCATCCCAAACTGCACCCCAGTGGCCATTTTGAAGTTGTATGACATTTTTACGCAGGATGTCTTAATGAGGAAATGTGGATATATTAGTGAAATCCATAACCTTTATTTCAAATAATAAATATGCTTTGCTTGATTGATGCTGAGTCAGTCATGCAATCTTCACATGTTAATTTTATCTAGTTACCTGTCTGCCTCTTCATGCGGCAGCTCTTTGTGGGCACCTGGTGATGCAAGGCTTATCTGAGTGACCCGCCACTCAGCTGATGACACCTCTGTGTTCTCTTTGAAAAAAACTATTGTGAAAATTTTGTCTCTTGAGAAATGCCATGGCCTATTTACTTTAGAATTCACAGGTCCTGAGTTTTACAGTATGTTGGTGGATTTAAAACTTAGAAAACCCATTTTTCTGTGACACATTCCCTAATATATGTATCTAAATGATTTTTTAGAATGCAGTGGATGTCTAGTTTACGTCTCCTAGCTTGAACATTGTACTCTTTATATTCTGCAATCACTTCATGCTTCAACAAATTAAAGAGTGGCAGTACTTTTAGAAACCTCACCATGCCATAGTAACAAACCACTGTTCTCTTAAACAGGATAGATAAGAAAGTAACTTAGTCAAGATAGTAAGTTGGTATAAATAACAGGAAAAAAGGAAGGGGGGGGGCATCTATAAAATAGCACTTGTTTAAAGCCTTGATACTGACAATCTTAAATGAAACATAACCCTCTCCAAAAATTTTTAACATACTACATATTAATTTTTCATATTTCATGGAAACAGAAATTTTTGGATAGCAGTAGCCTGCCAAAGAGTGGGTAAATATGAGATTCATGCTGGAGCCTGAGTGACAGAATGTCAAAGAATCAAGAATGATCCCCCAGGATTCTAAGTATTCTATGAATGGAGGTGCTATTTATTGAGATATAGAACACTGGAATTGGGGTGCCTGGGTGGCTCAGTTGGTTAAGCGACTGCCTTTGGCTCGGGTCATGATCCTGGAGATCTGGGATGGAGCACCATATCGGGCTCCCTGCTGGGCGGGAAGCCGGCTTCTCCCTCTCTCAGTCCCCCTGCTTGTGTTCCCTCTCTCGCTGTTTTCTCTCTGTCAAAGAA
The DNA here is from genome assembly GCA_004023965.1 of Spilogale gracilis. Taxonomy (NCBI): domain Eukaryota; kingdom Metazoa; phylum Chordata; class Mammalia; order Carnivora; family Mephitidae; genus Spilogale; species Spilogale gracilis. The sequence continues at coordinate 123,544 of PITA01002243.1, read as the reverse complement.
ATAAATAAAAATCTGTAAAAAAAAAAAAAAAAAAAGAACACTGGAATCGGGCAGTCATAGATGATCAAGGATTGTTTTTGATTCAAGTTTGAGATCTTGTGAGTCACACTGACAGTTGGATTAAGCGTTGAGAATAGACCTGAGCTAGACATATACATTGAGGATTTGTTGGCAAGGGGATAGTATTTCAAAGCATAAGAGTATATGAAATAATCTAGAGAATATGCTATGGGTTGAATTTTCAAACCCTCAGATTCACAAGTCTTCAAACCCTTCACTTCTCACTTCATCCAAAAATGAATTATTGAATTCTTAAATTACAGTATTCTACAACATGGCGTTATTTGAAGACAGGGTCTCTACAGAGGTCATCAAGTTAAAACAGGCTATTAGAATTCTAATCCAGTATGACTGATGTCTTTATGAAAAGGGAACATTTCAACACAAACACATGCAAAGAGTGACTGTCATGCGGAGACAAAGGCAGAGATTGGATGATGCTTCTAAAACCAAGGAATGCCAAGATTGCCAACAAACCACCAGAAGTGAGAAGAGAGGCATGAAACAAATTCTCCTTCATAGCCCTCAGAAGGACACCTTGATCTTGAACTTCTGACTTCCAGAATTCATGAGAGAATACATTTCTGTTGTTTATACCACCCAGCCTGTGGAACTCTGGCAGCCCTAGCAAACTGATATAGAAAGCATGTTCAATGAGAATATAAGAAATTTCAAAACAGCCCTGCTGTACTCTGATATATAAAGAGAAGGAAAAAAAAACAACCCTAAATGAGATTGAAATTGAGAAGTCGGACAATTAGGAAAAATGACAATGGTGTGATATCATGAAAGCCAAGAATAAGGAGAAAGTCTCAAGGAGGGATTGGTCAACTGTCCATCATGTTACTAAGAGATAGGTACTCTGTCTTTAATATGGTATTTGGTTCTAAAATGCTGATTCTATTATTTGTGTTAGGGCACAGGTTGATCAAGGAAGAATAAACTCATTCTTTTTTTTTTTTTTTTTTTTTAATGAGTTGTAATCCTAACAGCAGGGTCACAGTATGTCTGTTGAGCTCAGAAGTAATTTGTCTTCTCTAGAGACACTAGATGATGTTGTCAAAATTTTATCAGTAGATAACTCCACTTCTGACACCAATCCCAATGTGTGGGTTTATAACACCTCCAAGTAATTCTTTGACACCAAACAGAAGTCCTGTAATTCAACTCAGTTCTGACACTATTCACCTGTACATAGCCTCTTATCCCACACCTTCAGGACTCACCTCAGTTCCACAAGACTATCTCCCACTTCAGATGCCAATTGCAACTTCAGTGATTCTGACCAACTGCCTATAACCAGAGATTTCTACAGCTCTCTCCTTGGGGTCAATTAATTTGCTACAACAGGTTACAGAACTCTGAGAAACATTTTACTTATTAGATTACCAGTTTATTATGACAGAATATAACTCATGAGCAGCCATTTGGAAGAGATTCATAGGGCAAGGTATGGGGGTAGGAGACAGAACTTTCTGGCTCTCTGAACGTACCACTCTCCCCAAATATCCACATGTTATTCAACCCTGAAGCTCTCCAAAAATCATCCTTTAGGGTTTTTATGGAGGCTTCACTATACAAGCATGCTGGATTAAATCATTGACCACTGGTAATTGAACTCCATCTCCAGCACTCCCTCCTCTTTCAGGAGGATGGGACGGAAAGTTCCAATACTCTAATCATGAACTCGACCTCTTTGGTAACCAGTCCCCATCCTTAGGTACCTAGGGGCTTTAGAAAGGTCCCCTTATTAACATAACAAAAGATACTCTTTTCTGCTCTTATCACTTAGGAAATTTCAAAGATTTTAGAGGAGTTATCTGACAAAAATGGGGACAAAGGACAAATATATATATTCCTTACTATAAATCACACTAGCACAGTAACATAGTTACTGGTTCACAATTAAAAAGTGAAAATTCCCCTTCCTACTCCTCCCCAAGCCATCTAGGTCCCCTCCACAAGCTTAGTACTTATTTACTCTTTTTTTTGTGTGTCCCTCCTGAGATTCCTTGGGTATATAAAAGTATTCATAAGAAAATGTGAGCATATATTTTCCCTTCTTTATAATCTAAAAAGTAGCATGTTATAAGCATAATTTTGTACCTTACTTTTCCCCTTGATAATGTGATTCCATGTTCTTGCCATACTAGTATACAAAGAATTTCATTATTCTTTTTTATAGTCGAGTTATATTTGGTCTTCTAGATATAATTTATCTAATTAGTCCTCAGTGGATGAGCACTTATGTTGCTTTCCCTTTTCTAATAGAAAATATTCTATTTCCCATCCAAGTACTAACCAGGCCCAACCCTGCTTATCTTCTGAGATCAGACGAGATTGAGCTCTTTTGGAGTGGTATGGCCATGCCCTTCCACTGATGAATGGATAAAGAAGATATAGTACATATATACAATGGAATATTATGCCTCCATCATAAAGGAAGAATACCCAACATTTGTAGCAACATGGACTGGATTGGAAGAGATTATGCTGAGTGAAATAAGCCAAGTAGAGAAAGTCAAGAATCACATGGTTTCACCTGTGGTGCATTAGGAGTAATATAGAGGACAGTAGGAGAAGGGAAGGAAATGGGAAGTAGGGTAATTTGGGGAGAGAAATGAAACATGAGAGACTTTGGACTGAGAAAAAAACTGAGGGTGTTGGAGGGAAGGGAGTGAGGGGATGGGAGAGCCTGGTGGGGGATACTAAGGGCACGTATTGCATGGAGCACTGGGTGTAGGGCATAAACAATGAATCTTGGAACACTGAAAAAATAAAATAATCAAAACAAAACAAAACAAAACAAAAAGAAAATATTTTGTCATGTTGTACATACTTGTATGTTATTTGAATGTGATCAAGTTTACCTGTAGGAAACACCCCTAATAGCGCATTGCCAGGTCAAAAGATGATGAGCTTTTAATTTTGATGGCTATTGCCAAATTGCATTCTGTGTGGGTTTCAGCAATTTGAATTTATACTATCCAAGTTAAAAAGGATCTGTTTCCTATACTCTTACCAATGCAGCTATTACCAAATTCTTAATCTTTCTCAAATTGGTAGGTAAAAAAATGTCATCTTGGGATAGTTTGAATTTGCATTCCTCTAATTCTGAGTAAAACTGAACATCTTTTCTTCTGTTAAAGCATTTGCCCATTTTTCTATTGGGTGGTTAATTTTCTTGTTATTTTGTAAGGGAGAAAATTATATATCAGAGAAATTGATTTTTTTCTGTGATGTGAATTGCAAAATTTTTCCAAAGTTGTCCTTTTTACTTTGTCTAGAGTTTCTCCCACCCCCCCCCACAGATTTTTTATAAGGTCACATTCATCAATATTTTCCTTTATAGGCAGACCCTGCTTTTCTGTCTAGTGAGCACACTTTAGACTATGGTGTAAACTGCTCTTGCCTTAATCTCAGATCACATTATGACATTAACTGCATGTAGTTGAGGTATTAAATGCTTGCTAATATATGCCAAAGAAGTTCTTAAAAATCAGTAAGACTCCTTAAGTCATTTAAGATTTTTATCCAGTCTTACTTTAGTCTTAAAGATGGTTTGAAAAAGGAAAGAAAATGGAAACTTATTTTAAGTCTGATATTATTTAAATAAAATTGAACTTAATAAGGATGAAATAAATAAAATCTCAAAACATATTTGTTAAGCATAGCAAGCATTCCAAATGTTGATTTTTTCCCCCTTCCCTCTGATGTATATTAAACTATATGTAGCCAGCCAATTTTTTTTTATGGTATTATGAAAACATAAACAAATCCTTCAAAAGCAAAATTTCAAAAAGGATTCTATGAAGGAGTCATTTAAATTATCATTAAATTTGAATTTTGATGTGGAATAAAAGTATAGTTCTGTATGTTTGCTTGTTTTTCTGATATTCTATTTAAAACGTATTGCAAGCATTATATTAACCAAAAAAAAAAAAAAACCAAGGATAGAATTGCTTAATAGTTCACTCCATCCTGTTCATATAAAACAGTAAGAACTGTTAGAATGGTAAGAACATATAAAAGTAAGAACTTTGTTGTAACTTTTATTCCTTGTAAAAGAAAAACGATTTCAGGAAGCACATTTCTATGACCAAAGTAGGAAGTGAAAGATTAAACATAGAAGCAAAATCACTGTCCTGTGACTGAGAATGAGACAAGTAGAATTGATATTTGGTGTGTCCAGGAGGAAAGATGTATCTTGATGCTTAAAGGAAGAGTTTTGCAAATGTTATCTGATAATGTGAATTTTTTATCTGGATTGAGGTAAGGAATCTCTTATTGTCCACTGGACTTTATTTTTCTTTGACAATATCTAAAAAGTAGATTTTGTTCAATTTGACCTAGGTAGATGAAAGTAAAGAGGACAAATGACCAGAATTTATAGTATTTACACTTCTGTGCTCCTGCTTAGAGACTTGATTGGAAAAGTTATTTTATTTTTTTAATAAGCTTTTTTTTTTTTAATTGTAAGATACTAGGCTAAGCACAAATTCCAGACAAACAAGTTCTTTAGGTTTCTGTGGGCCTAATTCACTGAAAGTTTGAATAGGTCAATGTTCTTTTTGTAAAAAGTATTTAAAACTCTATTTCGTCTTGGAAGACCACTCTGATGAGTAGTAACACATTACGACTATCTGGCAGAAGGGGATGAGATTGTCCACTGACTTACAGCCTGACTCTGGCCAAATCATCCCACTGACTATAATTCTGGCCATTTGCAGAATTGACACAAAAGGGCACATTCCATTTCTGGGAAGACTTTATAGAGCCAGACCTTAAAATTAGTTTAAGTTAGTCTAAAATTTTTAGCACAAAATTTTTGGTCATAGAATCATACATCTGCTGACAGGATCCATTTAACTTTGTTCTTTTGGTGTTTGTGGATATTTTACTATATTTGAATTCATTATTTTTTTTCTGGTAAGTTGATAGGTTCCTGTGAATAAAAACAATAGTTTCTTCCTCTTCAACAAAATCTCAGTTTCAGGATAAAAAGAATTCCTCTTTGTTGAGAATGATTCCTTTTAAACTCATTCATTAACTCCATGCAATTGATAGAGTTTAACACTTTATTTGCTACTCCAGCCTCATTTTTTCCCATAGAAGAGCAAAAAACGAATGAATATTCACACTTAACTTTTAGCTTCAGGCTAAAATGTATTATGCACCATATTTTGGTTTTTAAAAATAATCACCTTGTCACAGTTCAATGGCAAAGTGAAGTCAACTCTGTCAATAGAGACAATTTGAAGGGGAAGAAACACTCTTTACCCCCTTGAGTATCATTTCATTTGAATGCTCCTGATTTTTTACCTGCTACTTTTTTGGGAATGCTCCATGGGACAATATAATGAAGTCAAAAATACCATACTCTGAATGCTCATCTTTGCTGACAGCACATAGCTGACAAGTCCTGGTGTTCTCATACATAGTCCCTATTTGAACACTATATTTTATGTACCTAAAATGCATGTCTAGAAGGTTCCTTTTAAACTCCTCAAGCACAGAAAAAACCTGGATGCCCATATGTCTAACAATGTATTGCATGAATATATTAACACCACCACAGCACCAACTGCTTTCATTGTTTTGCTATAAGTGGGATCATAGGATATATGTTACTTTAAGTGTGTTTTCAACATATCCCAGAAGAAAGCAAAATCATTTATTAAAAAATATTTGGTGATAAGATAAAATAAAAGTTATAGGCATTATCATAATAGAAGATATCAGCAATTGAATGCAGCTGACAAATTATTTTTTGACGACAGGGGTGATAGTCTTGTAGAGAAGGTTTGCATTCTATTATTTTAGAATTTACTCTCCAAGAAAAACCAGAATGATTTTCACCATTTTGTCCTGATAGTGTAGAGGCCAAAGACTTTTAACTTTGCCTTTGTTTAAGATAGATTAAGAGTAAATTAAGATTATTCCTTAAGAAAATCAAGATACCTTTAATGGTTGGAGTGGTTCGATTTTTCTACCCTTTATTATTATTATTATTATTACTATTATTATTATTATTTAATAGAGATCAAAATCTTTAACTAAAGAATTGATACTACTCTGGCATGTTTCCAAATAATGCACAGAAAATATGAATACATAAATCAATGAATTAACATGTAAGAACAAATAGAAGAATTCCAGCACCCTTCTATAAATCTCAGGAAAAAAAGATTCTTCCTCATATAAATGTAGATATAATTAATATAGATTTTTCCTTAATATTTTATTTTCTGCTCTGCTCTTGGCACTTAAGCTTTTGGTGTTTGGGACAACAGTGACCACAGAACTAATGGTATGAGGTTCTACCTTCTAGATACTGACATTCTGAAGTCATATGAGATTTATACAGACTTTGAGGTCTACAGAAGAAAAGCTGCATATAAATTCAAGTGGCAGTCACTGCCAGGACTTAAATATACTGCATCTAAGAAAATCTTTGGTTTACTCTTTTCTTAAATTTCAGGAGAAAAAGTTAAGAAAACTCATATTATGACAGGCGGCAAAAACCAGAAGTAGTTCAAAATGGTTGATCCAAGAAAGAAATTGTATTGAGCTATGATAAATGAGCAGAGTAAGAATAACTTCAGTGAATTTCATAAAGGTCAAAGACAGTTTTGAAGACAAAAGTCCCAAGCTGTGTTCTGTAGCTCCTCATGAATTCTTTGTTGTTGAATTGCATCATGTGGACCTGTTCTTCTAGGGGGTGGTAATAAATGCCATCAGAGCAAGTGTGGGTCACCATGCAAATTAGTAAGTATATCTATAGATAGATAGCTCCATAAATGCTAAGTGAATACACATGTGAGGGACAGGTATAGTTTGTAATCATTTTAAATTCCATTTTACAAGCATATAAGCTTTCTGGACAGAATGAGAAAGATATGCAGATAGTATGAGACTGTCAGTGTGAGATAGATATAATGAACTAAGAATATTTTTGTCATGGTTTAAAATGGTCATCAGTTACATACCATTTAACGAAATCCAGTTAGGTAGCCAATTATGGACACTGCTCATTTCTTCACACCATGTCTCCTTTTCTTCTAAGATGGTTTATTAACAAGATAAACTCCTTGTGCTATTTGAGAACAAAGGAGGTGCAAACCACATCTCATTGTGTGCCCTGATACCGCTAATGTTTGTGCACAGGATTTGGGGATTAAGTCATTTATATTGAATTGAACTGAGTGCTGTCCATACGCTCAAGAAATATCACTACGATGGTATCTCAAAGGGATGGTTATGCAACTTTAGTAGCAGCTTAAGAGAGGCATGGACATCCTTTAAACTAAGGTAACTATGGTCTGCATTAATCAATACATAGCACTGAAATGTAATGGTATAACTGTTCTGGGAAGACCATATTTGGAGTAATGCATCTATTTCTCAATAATGCATTTTGGGAGGTCATTAGTGTATGATGTAGTTGGAGGAAGGTTTGAGAGAACTAGAAAAGTTCAACCTGGAGAAGGCTTTTGGGGACATTTTCTTTGTTTTGATTTTTTCAGTTTCTTATGAAGTATGAGTACATATTTTTTGTGGTGCTGGAGGAAAGAAATAAATGAGTAGCTATAGTTAGATAAAAGCACATTTAGTTTTATCTAAGAAGGGAATTTTGATTTTTCAGTGAGTTTAGTGCTCTAAATAAAAATAAATAATTCCACCTACCATTACCATTTTATAAGTGTAAACATGTATTCACACTAAAGTAGAATAGACATAATCTCACAGTAGAGGATATTCTGTTAATATGAATAAATTCAACTTTAAGAAAAACTTAGCGCATTCTTCTTATTTCTCTCACTTTATCATGGGCCAATTAAAACATCATGAATTTGTCCTGATCTAAGGACTAATTTGGGGAGTTGTTGGCCTGGATTCTGTGATTCACCTGAATTGAATTCAATGCAAAGATGAAGGACAATTACTGGTAGTAGTTTTATTTATTTTTATTTTTTTAAGATTTTATTTATTTCTTTGAGAGAGAGCAAGAGAACATGAACAGAGGGAGTGGCAGAGGGAGAGGGACAAGCAGACTCCCCACCAAGTAGGGAGCCTGATGTGCCTCAGATTCTATTGAAGGACCCTGAGATCATGACCTGAGCTAAAGGCAGGTGCTTAACTGACTGAGCCACCCAGGTGCCCCGGCATAGTTTTAAATCAAAGATTTTATTTTTTAAAGTATGAAAGCATCTTTCATCCTGTATAAATGGCTAAACAAAATATTAATCCCTCTAGAATTGGAAAAGAAAGAAGGTTAAAAAATAAAAAAAGACTTCACTTGCTTAAAGCCCTCTAAAATGCATCTGGTTATTTCTTCTCTTTGCGATAGGCTCTATTTAGATGTTGGTGCAAATTGGTTAGTGAAATGGACTTTTCTGCTTCCTCGTTTTCTCTTCATTCTTTTGATGGGCTGCCTGGTTTCAAATCTCATGAACTGTAACGATAGGCCATAATTTATATGTCAGAGTTAGCAAACTCTAGATGAATGGTCATAAGAATGGAAGAATGTAGTCGGTATTTTTCAAATGTCCTACAGCCTTTTTCAGCTTTAGAAAGAAATGTGAAGCTGCACAGAGGGCTGATCACTTCTTCTGCTGGAAAGTAGCCACCTTTCCATCCAATTGTAACTAAAAGAAAATGTATTTAATTTATTATTTCAATTTACAGAAGTGCATCTACAGCCCAGACCTTGGTGTAACATGGAGTGTATATTTCATTTCAGAATAAAAAGCCTGAACTGCATCAATATTTGAAGGACCTGGAAATGTATGGAGGTCAACAGATTCTGGAGTACTCAGACACCCCAGCATATCTGTCTGTGTGTTTGAATGCCTGAGGATGTGTGTACTTTACTCAGTTCCCTACATATTTAAAAATGACACACCTAGGGGGTTATTATCTGAGTGCAACAGGAGTCCCTATGAAATCTGATGCATAATCAATTCTTAGTCCTTGCCTCCATCATCACACATATAGTTTGCCTGCTGCTTAAAGCAGACTCATTCATTTCAAAGTCTTACCTTTACTTTCTAGACTGAACAATTCCCCTATTTGAAACAATCCATTTAGTTAGTTTTTTTTTTTTTTACAAATTCTTTTTTTTTTAATATTTTATTTATTTATTTGACAGAGAGAAACAGAGCCAGAGGGGGAATACAAGCAAGTGGAGTGAGAGAGGGAGAAGCAGGCCTCCTGCCGAGCAGGGAGCCCGATGTGGGGCTCGATCCCTGGTCTCCAGGATCATGACCTGAGCTGAAGGCAGTCGCTTAACCAACTGAGCCACTCAGGCGCCCCCATTTAGTTTTTAATTGCAGGCTGAAGTGACCTATAGAAACACTGTAAATAAAGTTTTATGTTTCTTTAAAATCTTCCTTGAGAATAGTTCATGTTCCCTCCCCCTTTTTCTGAGTTTCCATGAAGTTCTAGAACTTAAAATAGCAATAGTATCACTCAATACCCTTATTTAAGCATCCCCCAAATCTTGGTTTCTGTTATGCTCTGTTTCTGTGTTCAAAATAATATGTACTTTTCCCCATGGGCATCACAAAAGTAACATAGTGATTCCAGCTGAAAAAGATAATTAATGTTATAGAGGATCATCCCAAAAGCCACTGCTGATATGAATCTCCTTGCCAAGTTTAGCAAAAGGAAATAGCACAAAACGGGACTTCTATAAAAAGAGACATTCTGAGATCTTAGAAACCTCACTTAATTTCAAGATCAGTAGTCCATCATGGTTTCCTATTTTGTGTGTGTGTGTGTTTATTTTTGTTTCTGTCACCTGATCCCCCAGTTCTCAAAAGTTTCTGTATTCTCAATAACGTGTGTGTGTGTGTGTGTGTGTGTGTGTGTGTGTGTGAGAGAGAGAGAGAGAGAGAGAGAGAGAGAGAGAAAGAGAGAGAGAGAGAGAATTTTCTCCATTCTTAATCTTAGAATCAGCTATACCATACTGCTCTGAAGGGCTATCTAAAATACCTCATTGGAGTTCAGGGACATGATCAAAGTCATCTATATAAAGGTTAGTGAAAAGCATGAGGTAGTCTGAAGGAAGCATTCCATGATTCCTTCATGGTTTGGCACTGGAGCTCTGTGATAGGCATCCAGAACAGGATTAACAAAAATAAAATTGTCTCCAACTGAAGGGAGTATATGTTTACTTTCATCTCTATCTTAAGACTCACTACTTTCTGATATTGGCTAAGGTGTAGCCAAGCTGTTTTTGAATGCCAACCAAAATAACGTGCTAGTCCCTCACTAACTAAAAAGCCCCAATACAATCATGTCTAGAATAGAATTTTTTTTCAAAGCTGTTTCTAGGCATTTATTTGGAACAAAAAAGGAATATTCTAATAACAAATTGTTAAAAATATTTTAAGTTGATATTTTCCTTTTAAGAATATTTGGTATTCTGGACACGTTAGCAGATCTATGTCATTTTCTCTTTAGTTTAGGAAATTTTCTAAGATTTGAGACACAATTTTTTATGGCAGATGCTAATCTTTGTTTTCAAGTACGATATTTTGGTATTTCAGGAAAATTTTTTATTATGCTTAATCACTTCCATGCTCATTTGATTCTAGACCCTAAATAGACTCTAGTTTAATCAATGAGCCTTAGGCCATAAGAACAAATGGAATATTAAATCTGCACAGACAGAGAGGAATGGAGAGACTGATTAAGAAGATATGAAGAATTCACTTGTCAGCAGAAAAGATGAAGAATGGGTTAAGGCACTATCTGGAGAAGGTACTAGAAAATTACGATAATGGAGTCAGTAGAAACAATTTTGTAGTATTCTAGAAGTGCTTTTGTTTTAGTAAGAAAATAAGGTTCTGTATGGCAGAATCACTTCTGCGACCTTTATTAGCACATAAAAATTAAAATTCCAGAGGTAAGCTACTTTATTTCTATTATTTCTAGATTATAATTTGGCTGGGAGATAAATTAAAATACAACTATTTTATCTAATTTTAACTATTCCACAAATGTCTTTCTCTCTCCTAAGGATGATATCTTTATATATGGGAATATTTAAATAGGTTTTAGTTTTTATTTTACCTATGAAATAATTACCAGTGGTTATTAATTTCTTTAGAGTTGTGAATCTGTTTGAGAAGCCCAACAAAAGGTCTCTCCCAGATAAATACTTACAGACTCATACAATCTTAGAAAAAAATTATGGCCTTTACTAAATGCTTGAAGTTCATTCAGAATGCTTAAGAAGCCCTAGATTAGAATAAGATAAGATTGCAGGTTGGTTGACAGTTTGCCATGACTGAATGAAGTTTCGTTGTTGCCTCAGAAGTAAAAATAGCAGACAAAGCATAAATCCTGGTTGTAATCTTTAGAAATAATGTCATTTATTAGCCTGTAATGAATGTTCAGGACTTTTGGAGTTTCACCAACTTCAGTTTTAAAGTGAAACTTCATTGCTATCTGATGTTACATTTATTTCAGAAGTGAGAATAATTACCAGTGTGCTTTCCAAATAGAGTCCAAGTTAATTTCTATTAGTGACAGGATGTGTAATATCATATGTAAACAACAACAAAGAAAGGCTATCTAATTAAAAGATTTCAGAAGGAGATTTCAATTTTCTAAATGTTGGTGTTCATACTAAATAACATGTCTCAATTGAGCCAGCCTATATCTTTGCCAAGTTTCTGTCATTTGGCAGGTTGTTCCAACATTTAAATTCAAATATTCAATGAAAAGAGCTCTGCAGAAAGGACGTTTTTCTGAATGAACAGTCTTACCTGCCATCAATGTATGAAAAATCTATTGCCCCACCCCAGTTTTCACTGGACAGCCAGTCATTAAAAATTGATTGAGTGCTTACTATGTGCTAGGTACTGAAGTACAATATACAATCTTTATCTGAAAAAGCTGTGGTCTACAAAAAGAAATAAAAAGCATTAAAATTGGCACATAAAAAGTCAAGCTCTCACTCTTCGCAGATGACATGATACTTTATGTGGAAAACCCAAAAGACTCCACTCCAAAATTGCTAGAACTCATACAAAAATTCAGCAACATGGCAGGATATAAAATCAATGCACAGAAATCAGTTGCATTTCTATACACTAACAATGAGACAGAAGAGAATTTAAGGAATTGATCCCATTTATAATTGTATCAAAACCATAAGATACCTAGAAAAAAACCTAATGAAAGAGATAAATTATCTGTACACTAAAAACTATAGAATACTTATAAAAGAAATTGAGGAGGACAAAAAGAAATGGGGAAACATTACATGTTCATGGATTGAAAGAATGAATATGGTTAAAATGTCTATGCTACCCAGAGCAATATACATATTTAATGCAATTCCTATCAAAATACCATCGACATTTTTCACAGAGCTGGAACAAATAATCCTAAAATGTATGGAACCAGAAAAGACCATGAACAGTCAGAGGAATGTTGGAAAAGAAAACCAAAGCTTCATGCAATGGTATCACAATGCCAGGCTCCAAGCTCTATTACAAAGCTGTAATCATCAAGACAGTATGGTACTCGCACAAAAACAGACACATAGATCAATGGAACAGACTAAAGAACCCAGAAATGGACCCTCAACTCAATGGTCAACTAATTTTTGACAAAGTAGGAAAGAGTATTCAATGGAAAAAAGACAATCTCTTTAACAAATGGTATTGGGAAAATTGGAAAGACACATGTAGAGGATGAAACTAGACTATTTTCTTATACCACACAGAAAGATAAACTCAAAATGGATGAAAGACCTAAATTGTGAGACAGGAACCCATCAAAATCTTAGATGAAAACAGAGGTAGCAACCTCTTTGACATTGGTCACAACAACTTCTGGCTAGATACATCTCCAAATGCAGGGGAAGCAAAGGCAAAAATGAACTATTGTGACTTCATTAAGATAAAAAGTTTTTGCATGGCAAAGGAAAGAGTCAACAAAACCAAAAGACAACTGACAGAATAGGAGAAGATATTTCCAAATGACAGATCATATAAAGGGCTAGTAGCCAAGCTCTATAAAAAATTTATCAAACTCAGTATCCATAAAAACAAATAATCCAGTCAAGAAATGGGCAGAAGACATGAGTAGACATTTCTCCAAAGGAGACATCCAAATGGCTGACACACACGAAAAAAGGCTCCACATCACTTGGCATCAGGGAAATACAAATCAAAATCACAATGAGAAACCAACTCACACCAGTCAGAATGGCTAAAATAAACAAGTTAGAAACAACAAGTGTTGGTGAGGATGAAGAGAAAGGGGAACACTCTTATGCTGTTGGTGGGAATGCAAGCTGGTGAAATACAGTATGGAGGTTTCTCAAAAAGTTGAAAATAGAGCTGCCCTATGACCCAGCAATTGTGCTACCAGGTATTTACCTCAAAGACACAAATGTAGTAATCTGAAAGGGCACCTGCACCCCAATGTTTATAGCAGCAATGTCCACAATAGCCAAACTAGGTAGAGGAATGGATAAAGATGTGCTGTATGTATATAATGGAATATTACTCAGCCATCAAAAGAATGAATTCTTACCATTTACATCTATGTGGATGAATCTGGAGGGTATAACGCTGAGCGAAACAAGTCAATCAGAGAAAGACAATTATCATATGGTTTCACTCATCTGTGGAATATAAGAGACAGTGCAGAGGATCATAGAGGGAGGGAGGAAAAACAGAATGGGAAGAAATCAGAGAGGGAGACAATCCAGGAGAAACTTTAACTATAAGAAACAAACTGAAGGTTGCTGGAGGGGAGGTGGATGGGGGAATGGGGTAACTGGGTGAGGGCATTAAGGATGGGATGTGATGAACACTGGGTGTTCTATGCAACTGATGAATCACTGAACTCTACATCTGAAACTAATGATGTACTATATGTTAGCTAATCGAATTTAAATTAAGAAAAAAAAGCTGTCATCTACTGAGGAAGCAACTAGGATTTAGTGTGATAAATGTTATCATGGGGTAATATGGGCCAGTCTATCTCCTCATTCAGACTTTGTTATGGAAGACTTATTGATCCTGTGCATGTCTAAATTTAGACAAGAAGATGAGTAGAATATAGTATGAGCAATGGAAAGGTATTTGGGAAAATGAAGATGGAATGGAAGAAGTTACTTTGGCATGTAAGAAGAAGAACTAACAGCTTTGGAGTATAAAAAGCTAAGGATTTTGATCCCAAGAGCAATGTGAAACTAGGACAGAATTTTAAGTAGAAGAATGACATGCACTATTTTGAAATTTAGAAACATACCTAAGGCTGCCATAGAAAATAGAAAGTTGGATGCCATTGAGAAATTGTAGGTAAAAGACATTGGTGACCTCTGTGAATGTAGGTAGGTAATGGAGTGGGGTATTAAATAATTCATCAGAATTAATATGTGAATGATTGGGAAGGAAGCAAACAGTAAAAATGATGCCCTCATTTCTGTTTTATGTAACTTGGTAGTTTTAACTTGTTTTTTATGTAAATGGTAGAACAATTTACAGTTTATGATAGAAGAGGTTTTAGAAGGAAAGAAGATGAGTTCAGTTTTGTTGACTATGGAAGATCCACAGAATGCCCAGTTAATAGTTAGATGTGGACTTGATGTTGTAAGACCAAAGATATGTATATAGGTATGGCTCTTATTCATGATGTATACACAAAACAATGACAGAGGTGTCAAACATTGAATTTATTGACAAATGTCACGGATGTGCCCAATAAACATGAGCTTTTGAGAACAACCTGAATGAAGGTGAATGTAGAAGCCAAAATATCACTGGTGGTTGAGAAATAGAAAGTGAGGAAGCAAAAGCAGTGAATGGAAACTACTCTCTCAAGTAGATGGCTGCTAGGTGTAGGGCAGATACCACTGAACAATGCTCACTTAAGAAAAATCTTCCACATGTTGCTTAAAAGAGCTATATTTTTTCATATATGTAAAGCAAAATGCTACCAACTGTGTATTATTGCTAAACTGGAATTAAATCACCAAACATAATTTCGAGATTTATTAGGCTTTGTACATTTTGTTTTCCTTCCTTTGTTAGGAAAATCAGGATGTTTACCATCACTATGAATACTATTTGTCTTTTACTTTTATGTGTAATGTCAAGATTGAGTATAAGAGTCAGAGACAGAAAAAAAGAGAAAGAGAAACCCAAGCATATTTCTCTTGGGTTTGGATCAGCTAAGGTTCTCCCTGAAGGTTGGAAGTAAGCTTATTAAAATGAAAGTGCCTGCTCTCTTTTAATTATTATTTCAAAATGTCAGATCACTGGCTTGAAGGCCTGACTAGCTAAGCATTAGCCCTTGAAACAGTCAAAAGGCACGGCATAAGAGAGTGAGTTAGAGTGTGATGAAATCTCCCTGTTCCACTGGATTCTGATGGTCAGAGCCATGGTAGGTTAGGGCAGCTACCCATGATAAAGGTCAGCAGAATCGGGTGGTAGTATATTTCTGCAGAGCCCAGTATTAACTTAGTGTGCAGAGATATTGTATACTACATTTACACAGCACAAGGATTCTGATCATAAATCTTCAATCTTTGTTAGTGAAACAATGGACCAAATTTTGCATCCAGTGTTGAACTGATGCTGTAAATCTATAAATTGATAAGTTAAGAAATTTGTCAAACCCATGATTATTATTTTTCAGTGTAGAGCAATTCTAATTCATTGGTCATCTTGTTGAGTGGACCATTCCATGCTATGACAGCTGTGTACTGATAAGATAATTAGATAAAAATTATTTGATCATTTGAGTTCAAATAAGGCAAGTGATCTAAAATATTTTAAAAAACTATTTTCAATATAATTAGTTGAATTAGCATCTAAATCATATTTTATTAAGCTTTTTATTTAGTAAACTCATTTAGTATGCATTACTAAAATGACATTTACTCTTTCCATTTAGCTAGCAATTTTTTTTTCCCAAGTAATATGGGATGAAGCTGTAGTATGGGAGTTAAGAGCTTGGGATCTAGAATCAAACAAACCTGGTTAGAATTTCGGTTTTATGATTAACTAGCTGGGTAATCTTGAGTCAGCTATTGCTTTCCTTCGTGTCTCAGTATCCTCTTCTATAAAAAGATGATAGGAATGGTAATTCTTGCCTTGAGATATGAAGACTAAAAGAGACAACTCAAACCTCGCTGTAATAAGCATTCAGTAAGTTTCACTGGGTCTGACTTTGGTGTTTACTGTGTGCTCTGATCCCCAAGTGTTCATAAATAAGTTACCTGGCATATCTCACAGGTTGACTTGGGGGAGCAGGCAAAATATCCATAGCCTCTGAAAGGAGCCAGGCAGCTTAGCACTGAGAGGGCCCACAGGAGGACACAGTGTGCTTCTTGCTTCAGCCTCTGCCCACTCTCCCCACCTGTGCGTCCAGCTGTGGACCCTCCGCAGTGACGGGGCTTGCGTTGGTGCAGACTGGACTGATATTGTTGGGCCAGCTCCAAGTTGCTAAAGCCCAGCGTGCCTTGTGGCTGCACCCACTTTTTGCTTCAGGCCAAACTACCCAGGGAATGACTTAAGTGCGAGTCAGAGGGGTGCCTGGGTGGCTCAGTCATTAAGGGTCTGCTTTCGGCTCAGGTCATGATCCCGGAATCCCAGGATCTAGCCCTGCATGTGGCTCCCGGCTCAGCGGGAAGCCTGCTTCTCCCTCTCTCACTCCTCAGCTTGTGCTCCCTCTCTAGCTGTGTTTATCTCTGTCAAATAAATAAATAAAATCTTAAAAAAAAAAAAAAAGACTTCAAGTCAGTCACAAAGGCAGCTGTCTGCATCCACATTGTGCTGCTTTCCTATATTAATTGTTCCTCTTGTAGAAGGTGCTGGTCGTGACCATGACGTACAAGTGACTGTCATGCTTAGTCATAGTACTAAAATGTTTGTTTTAAAAAAAAGACATTAAGTTCACTTTTCTTGGAAGCTACCATTAGCTCACATAGACCATGGTGAGTCCCAGCTGTGTTGATGGTCTCCGGGAATTGCTCTGCAATCTGTCTGTTATGAGGCTGGTGTTGCTGGAATACTTGCAGGTGAAGATCTTCTCTATCAGCTGATTATAACTCAGTTTCCCAGCGTCCGAAGTCTGCAGATGAACAAGCCAGCCATAGTATAGAGCTATGCCTAGCAAGTCAATGATCTTATACTCAGATGTATACTCAAAGTCTAAGATACCTGTGAATTGCATAGTGACATCTAGAGCTGTGGCCAGTTGAGGCAGCATCGTTATTGCATCAAACACAGTCTGCTGAAAATGAAGCTGAGGTCCCTCTGATTTCTGGGGTTTGGTGGACAGGAGGCAGTCTCCACCATGGGCCATGAGCTCATCTAATGTGATCACTTCCTTCTAACAGAGCAACACACACCTATGTGTATAGATACATATATACTGTACACACACATACATATGTATACATGTGCATATATGGCACATATATGGCATCTTTATGTAAAATTGTCATTTTGGGTTTTATTGGCTCTTGCAGTGTGCTCAAAGTGCTCACTTAAAGTAATGTTTTCAATGTTTTTTTAAATAACTGTCTAAAAAATGTTTAAATGCTGTTAGTTCACATAACTTATTTGGATTTCTAGCCTTGTCATCTTTCACATTACCTTAAAGTATACTGAAATGAAAATATTTAACATGTGAAAGAGAGAAAATAGAGAACATTGTATCTTCTGTTATAGAACCTAAAATACATGTGTGTGCATATACATGTGTGTATATACAGACAAATGTACATAGGGACATATATGCACACATGTATGTATATATTTTTGGATATACATGTATGCATGTATATGTGTGTAAACACATTAATATTATAGGCATATTTTATGCTATATAAAATACATGTGTGTGCTTTCCCTTTTAACCATGTAAATATATAAATTTTAAAGTAATAAAATATAAAGAGAAAAAAATGATTTACTTAAAAGGTAATTTTTATACCGGACAATAATTTTCCCTTCTTCTAAAAACTAACAGTAAAAGACTTCAAATCCATCTTGAGATGCCACATCTATATATGTGTTTCTCCTGAAAGAAAAATAAAAGGATCTCTACATCATCTGATACTAACTTCAAAATGGGCTCAACTGAAGGAGATGTGAAAATAGGCAATTCTGAATTTCATTGTTATGAAGCTTGGTTACTCTTCTAAGCCCCATATAGTTATATTTTACTACCAAATGTTATAAACAATTTTGATAGGAATGATGGAAATGACTGCGCCTATAAAAATATTGTCCAAAATTTGTAATCAGTTTCAACAAAAATTATTTGCAAATGTACATGAGCCCATCATTAACAATTTCGGTAGAGAAAATAGTTCCTCTGTGTGTGTGTGTGTGTGTGTGTGTGTGTGTGTGTGTGTGTGTGTGTGTTTTAATCCATTAGAAGATTTAGTCTGTCTGCCTGACATAAGGGTGATAGGTTTCTATCTCTTAGTCTAATTAACACCTTTAATCTTTTTTAATGGTTAGGACTTCTCTCTTTGGTTTTGAGGCATGCTAGAGATAAAAGCATGGGAGGCTGGAGGTTAATCCTTCCTGTACTTTATTTCTTAATTTCTGCCACAGGGATTCCCTTTCTATCGTGTCTATTTATTCAGGAACCCTGATGATATGCTTTGAGTAAGAGACAACAGATAGCTGGTTTAGAACTATCATTCAGTATTACTTAGATATCAAATTACAGGGGCTATAATTAATAGCTGTTAAATGAACACAACTCCAATTTCTTATATGTCTTTTTTATTATTATGCTTAAGAAATGAACAAAATTAATGCTTTTAGAATTGATACTGAAACCAGATGGCACCATACCTTGAATTATTTTATCAAAATGGTAACAACAGTGGCAAACAATCCCAGATTTAGTGAATCAAAAGTGTTACAGATGAATACTAGTGAATTGATGATAGCTTTTTTTTTCTCACTAAAATGAAGAATATTGAATTTCCTGGTATTGATGATAGAAAAATGTTAATTAAAATTTGGCAATCAATAAATTATAGAGATTTGATTTTTCATTTTAAAATTAGGAATTTTTTATAGTAAATATGTCCTGCATGAGGTAAAATGATTTGGCCATTTGCCCCAGAAACCTCAACTTTTTTTTTTAAAAGAATTTATTTATTTATTTGAGACAGGGACAAAGAGCACAAGCAGGAGGAAGGGCTGAGGGAGGAGAAACAGACTTCCTGCTGAGGCTCAAACCCAAGACCCTGGGTCCATGACCTGAGCCAAAGGCAGCCACTTAACTCACCGAGCTACCCAGGCACCCTGCCCTAACTTATTTTTAAGAAAAATTTCTTTTCAGAATTTTTGAAAATATACCAAGATTTTATTTGTAAAAATGCTCTCTTTTGGAAAGAGCATTCAAAACCCTCCATTTGGAATTTTAAGCAAACTTAGATTTTTAAGTATTTTGAAATTAATAAAGCCTCTTCCATAGATTTGTATGACTTGCGATTTCAGCTCATATATTGTATATTTGATATATGTATATTTATATCCAACAAATTTTGCTTTAATTAAACCAATATGCCATCTCTTCAGAATTGTAACTGAGGAAAAGCTTTTCAAAATGGACTTGTTTTATTTAAAAAATAAGAATTAAAATATTCTCATCTCAGCTAGAGTTATTGAAGTAAACATGACTACATTTTACACACACACACACACGCATATTCTGAAGATCTCTAAATAATTTTAGGTAGAAAAACTCAGGCATCAAGGATGCTAATTAAATATTTTAAAATGGGACAAATTCCCTGGAGAAAGTACAAATATAGGTAAATTATAAATTAAAGCACTTTCAGAATTCTCTATTAAGAGCTTTTTAGGATGTTTGGTAAAATATATATGTGGAGCACATTTGCAAAGAAAAATATAATAATCAACTCTACTTTTACTTCCTGCTATGGGGACTACTTTTATTCTGCATATATAACTACTTAAGGTAAAATATATTGGTCTAAAAGATTTATTTTCTTTCTGAAATATTCTCAGTTATTTGTGAAGGGAAAAAAGAATAATGAATAATATTACAGTAGTCTAATGAATTTGAATATTACTTTCTTTGTGTCTTCATAAACCTAACTTCTCTGGTACAAATAGATGATTATTATTCATTCTAACTTTTCTTAACATTTTTTTTTTGGACTGTTCAACTTTCATGTGCTTTTTGAGGAAAATCTTAGTACAAAACATGTTTTTTTTTTCCTGTCCTGCCTCCTCTCCTGCCATTCCATTTACTAGCTACTTGTTCTTGACCAGAATAATAATTGATCTGGCATAACTGTTGAATTCCACAGCTTTAACTGTAAAAATGAGGCTATGTCTGCTTGAGAGAGAAAGTGTGTGTGTGTGTGTGTGTGTGTGTGTGTGTGTGAAAACCAAATATAATTTTTTAAAGATTATTTATTTATTTATTTATTTGGCAGAGAGAAACACAGCTAGAGAAGGTACACAAGCAGGGGGAGTGAGAGAAGGAGAAGCAGACCTCCCGTGGAGCAGGGAACCTGATGCGGGTCTTGATCCTGGGATTGTGGGATCATGACCTGAGCCAAAGGCAGACGCTTAATGACTGAGCCACGCAGGTGCCCCAAACCAAATATAATTTTTACAAAGTTCCTAGCAGACAGATTGAACTCAACAAATATTAAGGATGCCTTCTCTTTTGAGAGATTTCCCATCTTGTAAGTAGCTTTGCATTATACTATTGAGTCGTGGCAGTTAAATGGATATAATATGTCATCTTTTGCAAAGCCAGAAAGTTATGATTCAAGTAAGTATTACTTCTTCCAAGGAAGATTGTATTTGTTCTTTTATTCCCCTTTCCTTCATTATTTTCATGTTAAGTGTCTGAACCAAACACTTCGCTATCTTTCCGGCTTCTCCTTTACTTTTACAGTCATTTCCTTCTAGCAACTATAGAAAGTTCGTTTGCTGTAGAAATCAGAAACCACAACACATGTTAAATCTGTACAGAGATTAGATAGTGCAGTTGGATGTGTTGGAGTGATGTGGGCCACCCACTAGAATGAAACCCTGTGCTCCAGTCCTTAGCTCTTCCCCTCACTATCCTGTCAAAGCCAGAAGACTTAGTCCCTGGATTTGTTTCCTTTGGACATCTGCTCCCAGGCCATCTTCATGGACCTGTGACTAGAGTGGTCACACACACTCAGAAAAGTCCCACTGTTGGGGCTTAATACTTTGCTTTCCAGTCTTGAAATTCTTAAGAATTTTATCTGTAAATTTACATCTGCGAGTGAAGTGATATAGGGTAATGGAGCATGTGGCCAGGACTTGGAGCCTGGCTCACATGCTGTCCTCCTCTTCAGAATGGGCTCTCAGGCCAACTGCCAACTCCCTGTCTTCTGCTACCTCAAGCCCTGGGCCCTCCTCCCACCCCTACCCCATTACTGCTAATGCCCTCTGCCTGGGGTGGCCACACATATGAGACTCTCATTTCTCTATCCCCTTTGACCTCTAATGGGGCCTACATAAGGACTTGGGATGGGTTGGAGTCAGGGTCACATGCCCAGTGGTGTTTTAGGGCAGGAAATGGCAGCAGTATCTCTGTCTCAGCAGGAACCTCAATGATGTTGGTCTTGTCACTCATCCTCAGGAGTCCAGGAGTACAGTGTGTTTAGGTACAGGAGTTCTAGTCTCTCGGGAAGGATACTGGCAGTTCCAATGTGGGTTGGGCATCAGCAGTGGGAAGGGGAGATTGACTTTCCTATGTGCCCAGGTCTGTGAGTATATTAGGTAGCTTTAGGTAGGTGTCCTGGCAGTGGTGGCCTGCAGACCCTTGCAGGTGGGCTCCTACAAGAGACTATTCTTTCTAAGTAAGTATTACCATGGCAAGTGAGGGTGTTGTTAAGTAGTAAATAAAAGCAACATGGCAGGTCAAGAAAGAAACCACAGAGACAGGAACAAGTTTTATGTTTTATTACCTTTAATGATACATTCATCCTTTTTTTTTTTTGAACAAGGGATGCTGCAATTTTATTTTTTGCTCAGCTACTATTATATAATAAGTCCCACCTATTGGTTTATTCTCTGGATCTTCTGCACTGGCTACCAAAGACTGTATATTCACCTGCATCCCTGTTTTCTCTTTCAATCCAACAAGTTACTTTGAACTCTAGCCAAAAGGAGTTGGTCTGCTGAGGCTCAGGGGTAGCCACATTGTCCTTTGAATTCACATGCCTACTGGTGCTTAAGCATTTGTTCCCTAAGAAACGGTGTCTTGAGTCAAATGTTAACTCCAAAATTTATGGTTGTCACACTAAGGGGTCCTTAAAAAGATACTGAAAATATTCACACATATTCCTAAATTGACCCTACTATGCTATTCCTTAATGTTTGTCATTTAGTATTTTTTCCATTTAATCTGTATTTCTTGATTGCTTACTAAACACCATCCACTCTGCCAAGTACTGGGGACATATTCATTTATTCAACAGATATTTATTGAATGTTTACTAGACTCTGCTCTATTCTAGAGATTAAGGATATAGTGGTAAACAAGAGAGATAAGATATTTGCTCTTATGGAGTTTATATGTTAGTGTAATGAGGAGCAGTAGACAGACAATGAACAACTAAATAAATAATGTCCAACTTTTGTAAAGTTTAACAATATTTAGAGGTTCCTGAAATGGTTAGAATTTTTAAATTACCTTTATAGAACAATGCACATACACACACAAACACACACACACACATACACACACAAACACGTGTTCTTTTACTTATTATAAATATGGGTTGCTTTTTCTAGCATAGGGGATTATTTTTTTCTAGGTATCATATATTATCAATAACCAATAGAAGTTAGTGATATAATCAATAAATCCCATGTAAATAAAGGAACATAAGTTAAGGAAGACTAAAAAGCTTGAGTAAATTATGAAAAAGCATAGGTATTTGGCAAAGATTTTTTTTTTTTTTGAAATAAGGTTTATTGGGTGTTTGGGTTGCTCAGTGGGTTAAGCCTCTGCCTTCAGCTCAGGTCATGATCTCAGGGTCCTGAGATCGAGGCCCACATCAGGCTCTCTGCTTGGTGGTGGGGAGCCTGCTTCCTCCTCCTCTCTCTCTGCCTGCCTCTCTGCCTAATTGTGATCTCTCTCTGTCAAATAAATAAATAAGATCTTAAAAAAAAAGAACTAAGGTTTATTAAGTTATCCTTTAGTACAGGCTCTAGGATGGGCTCATGGTGGTCTTGATTTTCTGCCAGTTCTTCTAAAGCAATGACACCAAGAAACTGATAGCTAAGTGGATGTTGTACATAAGCTCGTCATCTATTATCTTCATGTGGTCAATGGCCACATGACGCAACACTTCCTTCATCTGTAATTTGATCACATACTTTATCCATTTTGGCCACCATGTTCTCATTGAGCATCAGCAAGGAAGGCAGCTTGCCAGGCTTCTTCAGGCCTGGGCCCAGGATTCATGCAATCTGCTTGACCAGGGATTCTGAAGACAAAAATGTATTATATTTCTTGGCCAGCTTCCTGACTAATTTTTTTATTCTTGTTGAGTTTCTTTAGTGCCTCAACGTCTATGTGGGGAGTATCCACAGCCTTGGCCTCATCAGAGTGCTGCTCGTCCCCCAAAATCATATGGAGAACTTGGGGCGAGTGGTGGACTTAAACTTGATGGTGCCCAAGAAGCATTTGTCCATCTGAGGGTCATAGTTCTTTAAGCTGATCTGCAGCTCCACCATCTGCAAAAACTTCCCACATGCCTCTTACAGTGTATCTTGGGAGACTTTGCTGCTCATGGTGCCTCTCGCCATAATAACTGGAAAAGAGTAGGCAAAGAATTTTAGGTATTAGTTTAGATCATGTAAGATACTAAAGATCTGGGGGAGACATGATTAAAAGTGAGACTTTTAAAAAGATTAACATAGTGTTAATCTATTTGGTGGCATGGCTCACACAGAAGGTGAAGATGAGGGATAGATTATGATGCTGTGGAAAACTACACAATTGTGAAGTGACAAAAGTTTGAATTAGAGTGAGGACTTTTGTATTAGACATAAAGTGTGGATTGGCATGATTTGGAATGGGTGCTATAGAAGACAGAAAAATAAAAAATGACTGAGGTTTTGACCCAAAGTGATAAAGAATGGAAACGTTCACAGAATCAAAAATAGATGACGAATTTAGAAAAATGAACAACAGCAACAACAAACTAAAAAGCATTGTGTATCCACAGCATCCCACCATCCAGTGTTGTTAAAAGCTGGAACCCACCACTCTCCCTCTTCATTAGCTCCTTGACTGTGTCAACGCAAAACTTGACAATGTGGCTGACAGTCCCATTTGCCCTTAGAGGCCAAATAGCATTCACTGTCATTGCAAATAACAGCATTTCCTCAGTGAAGGTTGAACTAAATTACTTTAACAAGGCTAAATTAAAAATCAAACATGTTGGTGCATTTAATGTGAGATACAGAGGACACAAAAGATCATCAAAAATGAGTGGCAATATTGATTGTCATAAACAACCCCTCATGGAATAAAATAGATTTAGTGCTGACCCCTTGAAATGCAGTTACCCTATTTCTAGTATATTTACTTATAGGTTATATAATTTGGGAGAATTATTTCTTTTTTACTTTTAATGTGTTATCTTAACCTTTCTTTCCTTACCACAACCTATTTTTCTCATAAAAGAGGATAATAATAGTAATTCCATATTAAAGTTTAAAATTTATGGAAGTCTTCATTCCTTTATATTAAATGTATAAAATAGATGAAATATATGTAATTTTACCAGGCTTTTATTTATAAATAAAATCTTATGGATTTTAAAGATGTTCTGGCAAATAACTTGAATATTATGAAGCAGTAAAATTTTTATTGATTCTGCTGAACTTTTACTTTATTTTCATCCATTTTCTAATGGAAGAATGTGCCCTATCTGAGCCTTACTATTTTGGAAGTTTGAATTATGTAAAATAGCAGAGGATGGTCTTTTAATTTGGTTGCGTTATAAAATGTTGGAAAACATCATGAAATCATCTGAAATTTGTTTAGATTAAATCTTTTTTTGAAGATTTTATTTATTTGACACAGAGAGAGATCACAAGTAGGCAGACAGGCAGGCAGAGAGAGAGGAGGAAACAGACTCCCTGCCGAGCAGAGAGCCAATGTGGGCCTCCATTCCAGGACCCTGAGATCATGACCTGAGCTGAAGGCAGAGGCCTTAACCCACTGAGCCACCCAGGCATCCTTAGATTAAACCTTTAACAGAATACCTTAGATTAAATCTTACAATTCATATCTAAGAAAACTTTAGATGCAGTTAAAAAAATTATGGCAGAAATTCTGGGCATTAATATGAAAATTCATTGTTGAAAATTTAGTGATCTTCTATTACTAATTTAGAAAAAATTTTTTTAATATTGATTCTTTATCTTCATGAACAGTTTCACCAAATCCTAGAATAACGTGTGTCAAAATATGGAAAACAATGCTCTAAGGGCTTAAATATAAACAAGTAAAACTTGGTTTCTATAAATTTATGATTAATCCAGCCCCATTATGGTATTATAAGAAGCTAGAAGTATTTTTAGAATAAATGCATAAGCCCATTGTCTGCCTAATTACTATAAATGTGGTAATCATGCTTTCCTGCCTAATATCTGTTATCAGAATTGCAATACTGGGTAGGATATATCATAGATATGAAGCAGATTAAGAGTTCTTATTTTTTTCTTACTATATATTCAGAATGTAATTCAGCCCTGACATACAACATTGCATGATTCATACTCCCATTCTTCAACCTAATATCCCAATAAATCCATAGTAGTGTCTCCAGACATTTCTGCCAATCC
This sequence comes from Spilogale gracilis, assembly GCA_004023965.1. Taxonomy (NCBI): domain Eukaryota; kingdom Metazoa; phylum Chordata; class Mammalia; order Carnivora; family Mephitidae; genus Spilogale; species Spilogale gracilis. The sequence continues at coordinate 97,601 of PITA01002243.1, read as the reverse complement.
TACAACAAATATATCCCATCTTTGGCCCATTCATTACTCTACCCAAGTTTTCTCTCTAACACATAGATTCAGTTATATCCCTTCTATTCTTTGGAACTATGTTTATAGAGTAAAACTCTTTTTTTGTGTTATTCAAAGTCCTTCAGAATCTAGCTGTTGCAAACATTTTATTCTTTCAATAAATAATTACTAAATCCTTGCTCATCGTAGAATCTCTGTGGCATCAAGAGTTCCTGGGAACAGGGGAGAAGAAGACTGGTTTCTGCACTCATGTAGCTCATTACAAATAAGCAATTACAATCCAGTGCTTTATCTTTGCGCATGGGTAAAGATCAGCTCAAATTGGAGTAGTGTCCGAGACTTGTTAATGGCTAGTTCATCAGATGGAAAAGAAGTGAAAGGACCGTCTGGAAAAGAAAAATGATTTACACAAAATCTCAAAAGCATTACCAAACATAGTATGCTCCAAGAAAGGCAACTAGTTCCCTACACCAGTGCATAGGGTTTCAGGAGAGTCTTGGACAGGTAGGATGTTGGGAGCAATTACAAGTAGCTTTCTGTTCAAAAGGATGTATTCTTTATCAACCTGTAGAAGGAATCATTAAAGGATTTTGGAAAGGTGCATGAAAGATGATCTGTGGGGAAATAGAACAAAGGAGAAAATACAGAATAAGGCGAGGATCTGTGCAGAGGAGAGCTGGTAGCTAAGCTAGAGGGAGACAGCTGACAGAATATGAAGACAGGGCACACTGGTGAAATGTAATAAAAGCAGCATTGTGATAATTTCATGATGAGGTGGATAGAGAGGAAAAGGAGGAATGCAAGATGACCTCTATGTTTCCAGCTTGTGCAAATGGCAAAATGCTAACACTCCAAGAAAAAGAATGCATAACTAGGAGACAGTCTGAATCAAAGCATAAAAAAAGAGATAAAAAAGTTGGTTTGGATCCCGTTGAGTCTGAAATCCCATTAAGGATCTGAGTAGAACTTTTTCTTTTTATAAAAGTCTCAATGAATTTACTCACTTCTCCTTTTACACACATTCTCCACTGGCCAATGTATTACTGCTACTACATGATGTATCAGTGAAGTTTACAGCTATTGGGTTAAAAAATCCTCATGGTAAGGTATTATCATAACTTTTGTAAGCGATGGCATGTTTTTGTTCTTGTCTAATTAATTAGACACCTGTCCTATGATTATGTTCTCCATTTGAGTTGCAGTGTACATTGAAGTTACAATAATTCTACGAAACTTATCATATCTTATCTATACATTGAATACAATGAATACAATAAATTGAAACCCTCAATTTTTCACTACCTGAGAAATTTACTTCAAAGACATTTACTTTACTTGGATAATCTGCCTGAATTTTCGTATGTGTTTCTTGTTACCATAGATTTAGTCTTTGTTCCTTCCCTTAACGTTCACTCTCATGTATTAGTTTCTATTTGACCCACTTCCACAATTACTTTAATTTGCTTGACTGTCCTAAATCATCCACAATATAAAAAGAAAAACCGATTCCAAGGGATGAAGCCAAAACTGCTAAAAAAAAAATAGCTAACTATATATCAAATTCTAGTTCATAAAAGCTAAAATTGTGGTAAGTTGTTCTAAGGGTGTAGAAAAAAAATTAGATCTCACTGGTAATCAATGAAGAGCAGAAAACCAACATTTTCTAAGGATAAAGAAAATTCTGGTAATTATTTGAATGCTTTGCACAAAGGCAATGTTATAAATAATAGCATTATTGAGATAGTATCCAAATACAAGGAACCAAACATGTAAGCTATATAACTGTAAGTAGAGGAGACTCTATTTCTTCCTTTCCTAAAACTATCTAATAAACCAGACAAATAAGGAAACACTTCAGTTTTTCCATGAATCAAAATGTAACTCCAGTTCTATATCCTTAAGTAAAAGAGCAGTTTTAGGCTTATGGATAAACTGAACAAGAAGTACAGAAACCTGATGCTGTGGTGACAGATGATACTTTCATTGCGTTTTAATTCTTTCCTAAGACCTATAGGAAAGACTTGTATGGGCATTAATATCAAGGGGATTGGGGACATTGTAGAGCTTTGCTCTTCTTGTGCTTGATTTGCCCATCATAAAAGAATACAACTCTCTGAACTTACAATTAGCCAGTTTTCCATAGACAGACAATGCCATGTAACTTAGAAGGAAGAAAAATGATACCATAGATGTAAAGCCAGAGCTTAAGTCTAAAGAACAAGGCAGAGAGAGAAACAATTTATATAGGACCTTCCTCTGCAAAATGAGAACATATTCCTGTATGAGAGAAATGACTAGATTTATGGAAATTGGACTAAGCTTGTCTCTTACACTTACCCTAAATACTTTATATATGTGATGATAATTTGCCTTTCAGGATTTATTTTGAATTTTTAGGGCAGAGAAATTATTCTGTGTGATAATATGTGATGATACATGATGTTATTCATTTGTCAAACCCACAGAAGGTAAAACACAAAGAGTGAACATTAATGTAAACTCTAGAATTTAGTTAATAATAGTGTGTCAATATTGGCTCATCAATTGTAAGAAAAGTACCATACTAACTTAAGGTTTTCATAAGAGAGAAACGTGTGAGGGAAAAGAGAGATATATAATCCTGTAGTTTTTGCTCAGTTTATCTATAAACTGAAAACTGATCTTTTGAAAAAGTTTATTAATTAAAAAAACACAAATTGCTCTCTGTAAAATTTCAAACTCAGAAAAATTGAAAGAAGGAAAAAATTACCCAAAATCTTACAACTCTTAAATCTTAAGATTTTCTGGTGACCATTGCTCTTTCTCTATTTCTGTCTCTCTTTATCCTTCCCTGTTCTTTCCCTCCTTTTCCTTATCTTCTCCCACCCCTTGCATCCTTTTTGCCCTTGTATTTTGTTTTTCAGAGTTCAAGTTGGAAACATAGATTGGTTTATTCTGCCTCTGCATGGGTTTTAATCCTGGCTCTGGTTCTAAATAAATGTGTGGAATTAGGCGGGTTATCTACCCCTTTGTGCTTCAGTTTCTCTTTTATAAAATAGGAACAATTGCAGTTTTTACCTTATTGGATTATTGAGAAGATCAGATATAACAATACTTGCTAAGAGCTGATCTCACTGCCTAGTGCATAATGAATTCTGTGTTACTTCTCCTGTTCCTCCTTCATATTCTTATTCTTAATACAGTGTTATTCCATGTCAATGAAATGGAATGAATATCATCATTTTTAAGGTAGCCAACACCATCAATTATTTTTATCGATCCCCTATCGATGAACACTGATTTTATTTCTATGGAGGAGGGAAAATGGATGGCTTTTATATTGTGCTGTAGTAAATATCCTCACCCATGAATCTTTATTGATTTATTATCTCCTTAGAATAAATTCCTATTGGGCGCCTGGGTGGCTCAGTTGGTTGGGCGACTGCTTTCAGCTCAGGTCATGATCCTGGAGACCCGGGATCGAGTCCCACATCAGGCTCCCTGCTCGGGGGGAAGCCTGCTTCTCCCTCTCTCACTCCCCCTGCTTGTGTTCCCTCTCTGGCTGTGTTTATCTCTGTCAAATAAATAAATAAAATCTTAAAAAAAAAAAAAGAATAAATTCCTATTCATGGACTTGCTGGATTCCCAGTTACTTTCAGGCTCAATTACCTCTATGTGGTGTATTTGGCTCTCCATGAACTTTCACTTGCCTGCTTCTCCAGCCTCAGCTGCTTTCATTCCTCTTAGAAGCTGTTTCCATTCCTTCTTCACCTTGCATTTAATTGGGACACTTGCAGGTCTTCGAATGTTTTATACCCTTTTTCTTCTTTGGGCACTAGCATAAATTGCTCCCTTTGCCTAGGACATAGTCGACATGTTTTCTCCTTATCAGCTATTTTGTTATGTATTTTTCTTACTAGACTATAAGCCTCATGAAAATAAGAAACATCTACTTCTATCTTTATAGGGTGTTTCATCTCACTTTTGACACCAACTAAAGCACTGATTCTGGTGTTCTAGACCAGAAACTCCCTTCTACTCTGAAGTAAATTAAGATCCTGATTTAATTATCTATATAAATGAAACTTTATAAAAATTGATGTGGCTACCTTGTGTAAATCTCACTTACCAGGGTGGCTTCCCATTGCTCATTGAAACCTTTTTTTGACCCAGATTAGGATCTTGGATTTGGAAAGCTCCATTCTACAAGAATTTATGCTAACAATCTACATGTTTATCTTTATATTTACTGTATCAATTTCTCTTGTTCTTGAAACCAAAGTCAGCACCAGAAAGACTATGGTGGGATGATCTTCAAATTTTTCTGTTTTTCTTTTCTCTGTGTACAAGCCCTAAATAATCCCCAGGACTGTGAATATGATGAATTTTATTTCCGTGATGAGTTTATGTTAGATGGCACAGTTGACCTTAAGGAGATTATCTGTGTGAGACTAGCTAATCACAGGTCCTTTAAAAGCTGAGAGTTGTCTCCATCTGGTTGTAGAAGAAGTTAGAGATTCAGTGCTCAAGATTTGATACACCATTACTGACTTAAAGATGAAGAAGCCATGTTGCAAGGAATTTTGATGATGTCTAGGATCCTAGAGCAGCCCAGCCAACTGGGAGCTAGCAAGAAGACAGAAACTTATTCCTGTAACAGCAAGAACTAAATTCTGGCAACAATAGGAATGATCTTGGGACTGGATTTTTCTTGAAGCCTCCCCCATGAGAACTCAGTTTATCCAGCACCTTGATTTTAAGCCTTGTGATATTGTAAAGGAAAGCTCAGCCATACTGTGCTCAACTTCAGAGCAACAGAATTATATAGTGACAAATAGATATTGTTTTAAAGCACTAATTTTGTGGTTATTGAAAAGCACTAGAAAACTAATACAGTGGAGGTGAGAAGTGAGGGTGGAAAAACAGAGTGGGGCCCTGAAAAATATCTCTGCTTCTTGTTTTGAGCATCTTGAGAATCTGCAAGTGTTTGTCCAGTGAATGAACATGAATCAGATCAGTGGGGGACATAATAAAGAAGGTACACACTGGGAAAGAACTGCAGTCTTGGGTGGTACCAAGGCTCTGCATAGCTAGAGAATGTCTGATTTCCTCTCCACTGATGATAAATGACCAGGTTTTATTCATGTAGCTGATAATTGGGAGTTTGAGACTTTTACTTTCATTTTTTTTAACTTTTAAACTTAATGATTGTTAAATATTTTCTTTATTGACTAAAAGCATTTCTACAACTGTGTAAAGGGGGTGATAGTGAGTGGGATGTAGGGAGAAATCCCCTCTCCAGTAATGTAAGGTATTTTCATGAATACCAGTGCAAGTTAAGGCAAGGGAAAAAGCCTCCCTACTGGTGAGTCCTCACCTAGTAAATGATCAAATTCAAAGATTCAGAAATAGTTATTAAATACCATTAGACGCAGAGAAAAAAACAGGCACATTTCTGTAGTTGAGAATGCTTTGTAAGAGAAGGATGTGATGGGTTTGAGACAGAGACATAAAGTAGTTCGCTAAAGACATTATTAAATATTCAGGGATTTTGTGATCTGGTGGTCAAACCATGGGTAGCTTGAAATCAGTTTTTTATTTTTCCAGTTTTATTGAGATACAATTGACATATAACATTGTGTAAGTTTAAAGTACTTGCCTTTTTTGCTTCTAGAGGCTGCCCACATTCCTTAGATTGTGGCATACCTCTCTCTGACCTTTTGTGGAATCTTTCCTCTGACTCTCTTGCTTCCCTCTTTCACTTAGAGGCATTCTTGTGAGTATATAGGGCCAGACTGGATAATCCTAGATAATCTATGGCAAGAACTTTAGTTTAATCATGTCTGCACAGTCTCTTTTCCCATGTAAAGTAACGTATTTAAAGATTTGGGGAATTAGGATATGGACATCTTTGAGAGGCTGTTAGTCTCCTTAACAGGATGAGAAATAGAGGCCAGTTGATTATAGGTCTTAAATGGCAGACTGTGGAGATTAGAGATTTATTGATATCGAACAAGGGAATGATTTAATGAAAATAGTATTTTAATAAAATTAATATTGCAACAGATGGCTCATCCAAACTGGAAACAGTTTCTGTAGTAGATTACTCATAGTAATCTATGTAAGAGTGATTAGAGTGTGCACTAGGGAAGGGCATTGGGATCTGTGCTAGGACTAGTTATTGTTGGACTTTGACATGGATGGATATAAAAAAAGTATCTGATGTTTCTAACAGCAGATGTTAATAGCTGATTTTGAGACATAATTCACACCTCATGCACCTAGCACATTTAAAGTATACAATTCAATGGTTTTTATATTCACAAACTTTTACAACCATCACCAAAACCAACTGTAAACCATTTCATCACCCCTAAATAAACACCTCTTCTCATTACCAGTAACTTCTCATTTCTCTCCCATACCTCAGCTAGAGACAACTGCTGACCTCTCTGTCTCTATAGATTTGTGTATTCCGGGCTTGCACAAATCATACAATATGTAGTCTTTTGTGACTAATTTCCTTTATTTAGCCTGTTTTTAATGTTCATCTATCTTGTAGCATGAATCAAAATTTTGGCTATTTATTGCCAAATAATACTTCATTGTATGAAGAAGACACATTTCTTATCTTTTTAAAAAGATTTTATTTATTTATTTGACAGAGAGAGAGACCACAAGTAGGCAGAGAGACAGGCAGAGAGAGAGGAGGAAGCAGGCTCCCTGCTGAGCAGAGAGCTGGACACCAGCCTCAATCCCAGGATCCTGAGATCATGACCTGAGCTGAAGGCAGAGGCTTTAACACACTGAGCCACCCAGGTACCCCTGAAGACATATTTCTTTATCCACTCATCAGTTGATAGACATTTGGGTTATTTCCGGTTTTTTGTTGTTGTTGTTGTTTTTGTTTTTTTGCTAAAGTGAGTAATGTTTTTAGGAATGTTGGTGTATATGTTTTTTGCATGGACATGTTTTCATTTGTTTTGGTATGTACCTAGGAGTTGAAATGGAAGGTCATATGGTAACTATGTTTAGAGGAAATATTGAGGAACTTCCAACCTAATTCCCAAAGTTGGATTCAGCAGTATACATTGCAGCCGTATAAGGGTTCCGATTTTCCATTCTTTTGCCAAATTTGTTAAAGTATGTCTTTTTTATTTTAGCCATCTAACTGTTTGTGAAGTGATATCTTACTGTGGCCTTGATCTATGTTTTTCTAATGACTAAAGATGTTGAATGACTATCATTGTATTTATTGGTCATTTGTATGTCTTCTTTGGAGAAATAACTATTCAGATTCTTTGTCCACTTTAAGGTTGTGTTGTATATCTTTTTACTACTGAGTTGTATGTTTCTTTACATACTCTGAATACAAATCTCTTATCAAATGCATATATGAAAATATGTTCTCTTGTGCTGTGAGCTGCCTTTTTATTTTCTTGTTGCTATATCCTTTGAAACGCAAAATATTTTAATTTTGATGAAGTCTAGTTTATCTGTTGTTTCTCTTCTCACATTTACTTTAATGTCCAATGTAAGAAGGCTTTGGCTGGCCCACATTCATGAAGATTACTATGTTTTCATCTAAGGATTGTATAATTTTAACTCCTGCATTGAGGTTTATGATCCATTTGTATGGGATGAGGTAATGGCCCAGCTTTATTATTTTGCATGTGACTATTCAGTTATTCCAATGCCATTTACCAAAAAAGACTATTCTTTCCCAATGGAATAGTCTTGGTACCTCTGTCCAAAATTAACTAAGCTAATCATGTGAGAGTTTATTTCTGGACTCTTAATTCTATTGCATTGATTTTTATGTCTACCCTCATTCTAGTACTACACCCTCTCGATAACTATAACTTTGTTGTATGTGTTGAAATGGTTTTTATATTCACAAACTTCATTGTGAAGTGTATCTCCCAAGTTTGTTCTTCTATTTCAAGATTTTTGTTTATTTTGGGTGCCATGAATTTTTATATGCATTGTAAGAACGCATGTTAGTTTCTAAAAAGAATCCTGCTGGGGGTTTTAGGTGGAATACATTGAATGTGTAAAACAATTTGGGGAGTATGGCCATTTTACCAATATTAAGGTTTCGACCCAGAAACTCAGAATGTCTTTGAATTCTTAGATCTTTTTAAATTTCCTTTGTGTTTTGTACTTTCAGAATATATGTTCTGTCTTTATCTTAAAAATTTTATTCCTGAGTATTTCATTCATTTTGATGACATAATAAATGGAGTTGTTTTTCTTAATTTCATTTTAAATTGTTCATTTCTAGTGTATTGATTTTTGTATATGAGGTGGACTCTCCATATATATGGGATTCATTTATTAGTTCTAATAATATTTTTAGTTGATTACTTGTGATTTTCCTTTTATAAGATCATGTCACCTGTAAAAAGAGTAATATTATTTTTCTTTTCCAAACTGGATGCCTTTTATTTCATTTTCTTGCCTAATTGACCTGGCTAGAAACTTTAATACAATGTTGAATATATGTGGTGAGGGAGGTCATACTTTTCTTGCTGCTGACCTTCTGGAGAATCCAGTACTTTATTATTAAGTACAATGGTAGCTTTTCATAGATGCTTTTATCAGGTTGGGGAAACTCCTTCCCATTTTCAGTGTGTTGTATGTTTTTATTATGAATAGATATTGGATTTTGTTAAATGATTTTTCTGAAACTATTGGGATGATTATCTGGATTTTGTCCTATTTTCCACTGATATGGTATATTATATTACCTGATTTTCAGATGTTAAATCAACTTGCATACCTGAGATAAATCCCACTTACTCATGTTGTATAATCCTTTTTGTGTGTTGCTAGAATCTATATGCTAGTATAATCAATCCTCCTTATTTACAGTTTCCATATTTGTGAATTCACTTACTCACTAAAATCTACTTGTAATCCCCACATCAATATTTGTGGCACTTTCGTGGTCCATTTGTGAACATGCAGAGAACAGTGAAAAATTTTTACCCGAAGGTGCACATTTCAAACTGAAGTTGAAAAAGACAATATTCTGCTTATTATTCCATCTTTCATACTTTAAACAAGTATCCTTTCTGTGGTCTATTTAGTGTCATATTTTCCATGTGTTTGTGCCATTTGTTGATGATTTGGTGTTTAAAATTACTTCCAACATTAGTTCTCAAGTGATGTCTAATGCTTCTAAGTGCAAGATTGCTGTGATGTGTCTTACATAGAAAATGCTTGTTAGATAAGCTTTACATTACATTCGGGCATAAGTTATAGTGGTGTTGGCCATGAGTTCAATGTTAATGAGTCAGCAATATATATTAAATAAAGTGCCTTTAAACAGAAACAAACATAAAACAAAGCTATTATTGATCAGTTGATGAAAATGTTATGACCAGAGGCTCTTGAGAACCTAACCCTGTATTTCTCTTATGAGCAATGGCTTAGTATTCACTTATTCAGGGTTCTTCGGTGACTTCATAGAACATATATTCTGCAAATTGTAAGACTCAATGCAAGGGTTTTCTGGAGAATTTTTGCATATGTAGTCACTAGAGAATTAGTTGGTGATTTCTGTTCTTGTGATGTATTTTTCTGGCTTTGGTATCAGAGTAATACAGGCCTTATATAATGAGTTGGAACATATTCTTCCCTCTTCTTTTTTGGAAAGGTTTGTGAAAATTTGGTATCAATGATTGCCTTTTCTAAACTAATACTTTTTAATGAGGTTTAAGGAATATGGACAGAAATTGACAAAAATGATTCCTGGCCTTGAAAATCCAGAGTATTTCTGTTTTGAGCTATCTCATTTTTTAACTGAAAATTATTTTCACCTTCTTTCACTTCACTTGATTATATATTCTCTATCACAGAATTTAGGAGAAACATATATACATAATGGAATTTACATTAGGGAAAGCAGCACATTATTAACAATTAATAAATCAGTTTACTATACCTACATATAGGGATGGAGGTCACCATCAGATGTCAGCTTTGAATATGTACCCATAGTAGCTAATTGAATCTTGATACTTGAAGAGAAAAAAAAAATAACAAATTATGAAAGTATAATCCTTCTGTAGGACCAAGACTGATAATGCATAAAATTAAGAGAGTCCTTTTTGTTGGTAATACCAGATATTTAAAGTGTTATTCAAGACTTTCTCCCTATAGGGACATGAAAAATGTGTCAAATATACTTGTGAAAATTAAAACACATTTTCATACACTTAAGAGCAGTAGAAGGTTTTTAACAACCTCGACCAAGTTATTAAAAACCAAAAAAAAATTGTGTCTTTACAATACAAATAAACAGGTATCTTGATCAATGTCCTAATTTTTGTCTCTTGCTCTAGGCATTTCCTAGTATTTAGTCATAAGCACAGCTACTCATTCTATTTAGATGTTCAATTTCTTTAGAAGACAATATATCTTTAAAAACTTTAATATCACCCATTGACTATGAAATAAAGTCCAGACCCTCTAATCCTTCGTGATCTTTCCCCAATTTATATTCTTGACTTTATGTTCCATATAACAAGATTGATTGATTTTTAATGTTTGGTAGAATTCACCAGTGGGGGAATGGATCTTGGCTTTGCTTTGTGAAAAGTTTTAAATTTTTTAATTGTGCAGAAATTAGAAATTGCTTAGAAGAAAGTTAACTTATAGTTGGCTGGTGTCTGAGTACTTTGATGTGGGGAGAGTTCCTGACAATGCCAGAGTTGATAAGACTGGCTCACTGTCTTACCTGTTTGTACAATGTACTGTGTGCTGAATACCTGCTTTCCTTCAGGAGGCTGTAATGTTGATATGTACTAGGCAGAAACTGTTTATATGACCAACCTCAGGACGCTGAGTCTCTCATGAGCTCTTATTAATCGACATTTCACATGTGTTGTCACAACTGTTTGTTGGGGGAAATTAAGCATGTACTTCATGACCTCAGTGAGAGATGACCCTTGGAAACTTATGCCTTGTTTTCCTTGGGCTTTGCCACATGTACATTTCACTTTGCTGATTATGTTTAGTATCCTGTCTTAGCCATGGTGTCCTCATAGTCATGAATACAATTATGTGCTGAGTCTTGTAAGTCCTCCTAGTGAATCATTCATCCTTAGGGAGGTCTTGGGGATCCCCAGTATATATTAATTCAATCTCTTTACTTGTTAAAGTCCCTTTCAGATTTCTTCTTGAGTAAATTTCAATACTTTGAAGAATTTTTCTATTTCATCAGAGTTAACTAATTTGTTGGCATCTAATTGTTCATAGTATTACTTTATAATCCTTTTATTTTGTAAGGTCAGTAGTACTGTCCCCTCTTTCATGTGTCTGTTCAGTCCAATTAAGGTTTGCCAATTTTGTTGATCTTTACAAAAAAACATTTTTGATTTCATTGATTTTCTTTATTGCATTTCTATTCTCCATTCCATTCATTTACATTCTTATCTTTACTATTTCTTTCCTTTTGCTTGCTTTAGATTTAATTTGTTCTGCTTTTTCTAGTGTTTTAAGGTATAAAGATTACTGGTTTGACCTCTTCTTTTATTATTATTTTTATAATGAAAAGGCATCTATATATTATAATTGGATAACTACTATCAGATGCCAAATCCTGTACACAACAGTAAAGAAATATCTCTTAACTTAGTTACCTTACCAGTTACCAACACTTAAGTTCAGCCATGCCATTTTTTTTAAATGTGGAGATATAATTGACATACATTATTTTTAAGTGTATACCAATGATAATATATGTATATATTGTGAAATAATACCACAGTAAATCTAATTAACATGCATCATTATACATAGTTAATAATTTTTTCCTATCTTTTAAAGATCTAATTTCATAGCAACTTTCAAATACATTATACAGTATTAGCTATAGTTACCATGCTGTGCAATATATTTACAGGACTTATTTATTTTATAACTGGAACTTTGTACCTTTTGACCACCTTCCTCCATTTCTCCCACTCCCAACCCTCACCTCGGCCTACCAGCAATTAATCTCTGTGAGATTTTCTATGAGATTTTCATATTTTTCCCTCAGACTCCACATATAAGTTAGATCACACAGTATTTGTTTTCTCTGTCTGACTTATTTCACTTAACATAATGCCCTTTGAGGTAGTGTCTTCAAGCTAATTGATTCTTTTGCCTGTTTAAATCTGTTGAGACTCTTTAGAGAATTTTTTGTTTCAGTGATCTTGTCAACTCCAGAATTTCCATTTGGTTCTTTTTAAGTTTCTTTCTCTTTGTTCATATTTTCTATTTGATAAGACCTTGTAATTATGACTTTATTTACTTCTTTAAGAGTGATTTCCTTCAGTTCTTTGTACATATTTATGATGACTGCTTTGAAGTCTTTGTTAAGTCTGACCACTAGGCCCTCTCACAATTAGTTCTATTGCTTGCTTTTGTTTATATGTGCAGGTCACATTTCCCTATTCTTTTTCTCGTAATTTTCAGTAATACACTGTAGCAACTCAAGATATTATCTCTCCCACCTATCAAGGATTTTTATTACTGCTGCTTACTTGCTTTTTTGTTTGTTGACTTTCCTGGACTATTTCAGTACAGTCTGTTTCCCCACCATGTGAAGTCGCTGATGTCAGTCTTCAGTGGGTACAAAGTTGGACTTGTGCATAGTCACCCTGAAATAACAATGATTTTATCAGGCTCTTTTAGACTTTTTTTTCTCTGTTGACCCCAGAGCTAGACTACTAATTGCCAGCTAATTGTGCTACTGTTTTTTACAATACTCTAGAACATACTGCCCCCCCCAGGCCAACTAAATTTGAGCCCCTTTACAGAATAGTTTTGAGACCAGTCTTTGAGATGTATTCTAATCCTTGGAGAGTTCTTCCTAGTTTTCTCTTACCTGGTTCTCTTTTATGAACTAGCTGGTGTTACATCTTGTTTGTTGGTCTTATAGAGTTCTTAGCCTCTTAACTGACCGAAATCTCCATTATTTTTGAGAGCAGCCTTAGACCTGAACTTTAGTTCCTTTAAGGGAGATACTTGGAAGTCTCCATCATAGCCTACCCCTTCCCTTGAAGTAATTCTTTGAGCCACTGCTCTAGAACTGGGGATGGAGAGAGTAGCCCACTTCTTCAGAGTGACCTCTCTGCTTCATGAGTGGGGTATGGAGGAAGATAAGTAGCCTCTTACCTTTCTCACTTGCCTCTCCCCATGTAGAATCTCCTCCCTATAAGCAACCTGAAGTGTTATAAAGACATTATTCTTGGCCTGCTGTATCTGGAGTAGAGTATCTGACCTGTATGTGGGGACTTCATGGAGAAGGAGTCCTTGAACTCTGAGATGCAGTCATGTGGAATTTAGTTTCTGTAACATGGAGCTGGAGGAGATAGGGGGTGTTGGTGGCCTGCCCCTTCCAAGAGAAATCGTAACTCTTGACTAGGACCGTGGGGGAGTGGGAGTCCTATCTTCTTAGCTGCATGGGGTAGATCTTCTGTCATGCTTAGCTGAGAGGAGAAGGAGACAGAAAGGGGTCATGTCATGGCTCCAGAGCTGCAGACTCTAATTTTTTTGTTTTTGTTTTTGTTGTTTTCCAAATCTACAAATCTACCATTTCAGTAAGTTTTCTTGAAGAAGAAATGTTTCTTGCTTTGTGGTAAGCCCTGGGGCAGCTTCCAGATATTTAAAGCTTTTTTTGTATTGTATAATTTTCATCAGTTCTTTCCCTAAGGAGTGGGTCTATAGAGCTTCTCTCGCTGCCACGGCTGAAGTGGTCATCCCTCCATGTTAAGAAACTTGCAGAGATATTACTTTGGAATGAAAGAAACACAATATAAGAGAGTAAACAATAGCTGAATAACCTTAAGTAAATTATTTAATCTCAGCTTACTCAACTATAAAAATGCAGATAATAATTCCTACATCATTATGTTATTTCATGAATCAAAATTAGACACTGAATGTAAACATTTAGTGTAGTGCCTATCACACTCCACATACCTAAAGAATGTGCTTGAGCAACTGAATGAATGAACACACATTTGCAAAGGGATATGCGTCTTTCTTGTTAATCATTCCTGCTCACAGCTTACTTTCCCTCCTTCTTTCCTAATCATCATCACTTTGCAGTTTTTATCATTAGAAAATACCAATGTCACTTTTTGTAGTGGTCATCTCTACACCATCCTGGGTCATTGTCACTCTAACATGTCTTCTTTCATAATTCATAGTGATTTCAATATCTACACAGATAAACTTTCCAATACTATGGATCCTTAGTTCCTTGACCCCTTTTTTCCCCCAAGTGAGGTGTTTTCTTCCCTACCTCAGCCTTTATTCCATGTTCATTCCCTTGGCAATTTTCCCCAATCACAATGACCCTGCCATCAACTCAATTTTAAATATCCATCTCTTTGATTCTCAACTCCTATCTTTTGAGACACTACCCTTATTTTTCCAAATACAGCATTCTTCCACCCCACCTAGACCTAGTTAGCATCAATCCTACCAGCTTTATATTTTCCCTCATTAAGTCTTTTATTTCCTCCATACCCACCTTAAATTTTGTGTTCAATCATTATAATCACTCCTTTGCATGCAACATCAGCTCCAATGCCTCTCTTGCTTCATCCTATTTTCCTGATGCAACTGTAACTCAAGGAAAGCAAAACTTTCTTTTTGCAATGCCCCTGCACTTGTACAGTTCAATGTAATTGAAAAAACAAAAGGGGCACCTGGGTGGCTCAGTTGGTTAAGCATCTGCCTTCAGCTCAGTTCATGATCCTGGGGTTCTGGGATTGAGCCCCACATTGGGTTTCCTGCTCAGCAGAGAGTTTGCTTGTCTCTTTCCCCCTGCCACACTCTCTGTCCACTTTCTCACCCTCACTCTCTCTCAAATAAATAAATAAAATCTAAAAAAAAAAAAAGAAAGAAAAGACAAAACAAAGGAAAATGCACAGCTCTGATAACTAGTCTTACTTTAAATTCATTATCAATAGCTTTAAGGCACTCTCTTAATGTAAGCTTACTGTATTTTCTTCATCCATCCTCCCTTCCATTCTCCTGAACTATTTTTCATGATTTCTTTTATTTCTTCAATCCCCTAGTATTTCGCCCTTGATCCTTGCTCCCAGTTGATGTCTCAGTTTCCTCTTTCACTGAAAAATTGAAACATTTTAAAGAGAACTTCTGTAAATTCCTAGGGATATATCACACACTTAAGAGTACCTGTACTCTTATATTTCACAGTCTCTCCTGTAACTGTGTTCATTCATGTTTCTACCTGGGCTGTTTCTCCATCTATGCATAAATTCCATCCATTTTTGCCTGTTCTGCATTTCTCCATACTTTCAATAACATATTTTTTCTATCTCATTTGCATATAAGCATGCTATTAATTCACTCATCATAAAAACCTTCACTTGACACCACTTTGTTCTACAGCTATGTTCCCAAGTTTTTCTATTCTTTTTTTTTAAGATTTTATTTATTTATTTGACAGAGAGATCACAAGTAGGCACAGAGAGAGGAGGAAGCAGGCTCCCTGCTGAGCAGAGCCAGATGTAGGCCTCGAACCCAGGACCCTGACATCATGACCTGAGCGAAAGGCAGAGGCTTTAACCCACTGAGCCACCAGGTGCCCGAGTTTTTCTATTCTTTATAACAAAACCTCTTGAGGAAGTTCTCTATCTACCATTACCAATTTATTTCTTACCATTCTCTCTTATATTTACTGCAGTCAGGTTTTTCTCTCATAGTTCATTCTAATTCCCTTTGTCAAGGTGACCAAAGACATTCATATTGGTAATTTTAATTACCAGTTCTTATATTTGCACTACCCATTGCATTGAATGCAGTGCAATTAATACCCCAGTATAATTGCTTTTTTCCCTTAATGCCCATCATTTCTCTGACTACTCCTTCTCAGTTGTTTGTGCCAGTTCCTCCTTATTTTCCTGAATTCTAATCCTTACACCTTTTTTTCTTTTTTACCTATATTTACTTCCAAGTTCATGTAATTTTCCTCTCATGATTTTAAATACCATTTTTATGTTTATGACAAAATTTGTATGTGCAGTTAGGATCTTCTTCTTAACTTCAGATCTATATATCCAGCTATCTATTCAACATACATTTTTCTCTCAGACAACTCCCACTTAAAGTGCTTAAAACTATGCTGCTAGTGGCAACTTCTGTTCATTTTTCTATATTGGCTAATGGGGCTACATTCTTCCAGTTACTTGGATCAAAAACTTTGGTATAAATCTTGGTTCCTTCTTCTTATATATGGTCCATGTTACTATCATCTCTCTCCTGGATTATTGCAGTACTTTTTAAGTGGCATCTTAGCTTCTGCACTTGTCCCTGTAGTCTGACAGCCTATTTAAAATTTTAAGTCCACCCTTTATATTTAACATATTCCTTTTTTTGCTTTATGTTTTTCCTTTAACATTCATTTCTGTGATATTAATTTTTACTGTTACAGTGTTTATTATCTCTTTCCTTCAATAGCACACATACTGCATGAGGACAGATAATTTTTATTTTTATTTTTTCCACTACTTTATGTTTGGTGTCTATAAGAATGCCTGCCTGACATACAGGTAGAAGTATTAACAGTCTTTTTTTTTAAATAAATAACTAGGGGTCTATAATAAATTTTAGAGAATGGAACAGGAGAGGAAGTAGGAGATAAGATGTAAGATGGCCAGAAGATAAGAATTTTAGTACAGAGGAAATAATTAAAACACTTGGGTGTAAAAGAAAAAAAAAATATATATGCACATAGAGGAAAGTTAGCAGATAGGCAACAAAGAAAATCAGTAAACAGAGGGGTAGAAAGAAGAAAAAGCCCAGTTGGTGGGAGATACAGTAGAGATAAAAATCACAGATAATATGGAAACTAAAAATGAAATAAGCTTTATAAAGTGTAGTGGAGAATTTGAAGACAATTGGAATAAAGAAATTCAATTCCATCAGAAAAATGATTTAATTGAGCAGTGTCAAGATATTGATGGGTCCTTAAATCAGATGACAGGAGGTTAAGGAAGTAAGGGATGGCTAGTGAGAGCAGTGGGGTCTGGAGGTAGGTTACTTGTTTGAGAGTCTTTAACTATAAAATAATGTCAAAGAATAAGACGGTGATTAAAGTAGAGCTGTGGTTTCAAAGAAGAAGAATTTTCAAAGTTTTGGAAATGCAAACATATTTCAAGGAAAAATGAGAGTTAAAGAAGAAAAAACTAAAGTAGAAAGAGTGAGCTCTAGTATGGAATGTAATGTATGTAATGTAATATATGGAATGTAATCTCTTTGGAAGGATGGACCCATCTAAGACAAAGAGGTCAGGTTTTACTCCGAGAAGACTCTGTGTGTGTGTGTGTGTGTATGTGTGTGTGTGTGTGTGTGTGTGTACAGGGCATCATTGGAAGAGAATTGCTCTAGGAAGGTGAAAACAGTGAATTAATGGTCAGTAAGTACTCTTAGGGATTGATTAGAAAATCCATTATTGGGAGAATGTAGTTTTAAGTATCTAATATTAAACTGGCATTGTAGATTGACTTTTAACTTTGGTAGAGGCCTCTCAGAAATTCGGTAACTCTGACTCTTGAATAACCAATATATATGCTTAACTCTGCATTTTGTGGTCAGTGAACCCATAATCCAAAAACTCTCAAAGCTTTCAGGCTGTGAGTAGATGTTAGTCTGAGGCAACCGTGATAGATGCCTGGTTAATAAAGTAGTTAGGCTCTCTCCCTCCAGACTAGCTGCTCTAGGCAAACTCCTCCTTTGACTCTGCCTGAGGCAGGCCTCCAGTCTGAATATAACCTGGGAGGAAAGGAACTGCTTGAAAACCCTGATTCTACAGCCTTCATTCTCTGATCTTGCCCCCTTAACCTGTTGATGCCCCAGGTTTTTGTAATCAGCACCTTAATTTCTTCACTGTCCATCCTAACAGCTTAATATGTAATTTTTATAATATCTAAAAAACATAAATTTAAGCACTGCTGATGTTGTGGGTTAAGATGGAAGATTACTCAGTTGATGAAAAAAAAATAGTAGTGATGATTGTGATGTTGAATGTGCTGATTTACTTCCAAAAATACATTTGTTCATTTGTGAGTTCCGTTGCAGTAGTTATTTTAATACAAAATTGAATGTTATTCCTGGCTGGGTAGGAAAAAAGGCTGCTTTTTGAAGGGGTCAAGAATAATATTTTGTGGTTAAGACTGATGTTGGTTTAGAGTAACTCAGTCATTGTTATTACTATTGTTATGTTATGTAAATAAAACTGGCCTTTCTCTTCAGTGTGGTTGTGTTGTGGATTTAATTAAATTTGAAACTAGGGAAGGGCAGGGAGGCTTATCAGTTTTAAAGAAATTAAAAATGGATTCTAACAATTTAGTGTTATAAAGCATTGTAGTCTGTTTAAAGTTAAGATATTAAAATAGGTTCTTTAATCAACCACTGTTATATTAACAGATTCAATCCATTAAAAGCAATCAATAGAACTATATTTCCTACATAAAATTATCCCGCATCAGCATTGCTGCATGGTATGAAACTGACCAATGAGATGAGTTTTACTTAATTCAAGGTCAAAAAAAAAATCAGATTTTTGAGTAGGATACAGAAATAGTTTCTGGCCAGCTATATTATCTGGAATAATCTCACATAACGTAGTGGGATAATGACCATTTTGCTATTTAAAATCTTTCTATTAAAGGCATTTTGGTTTTCAGCTAATTAAAATTACTCTTTTTTTGTGTGTGTGGGGCTGCTACTTTTCTGAGTTATGTGTTTTACCTTTCTGAAATATGGAATTTCTGCCCAGGAAAGGAGATAACTGTAGTTTTGTTTTCTTTTCTTTTCTTTTTCACTTAAGCACTAGTATAGAGGCATCTGTGTTCAATATTCAGTACTTATATATTAAATACAGTTCACTCATTGCAGATTATTTGCCTCCCTTTCTAATTACAGAAGATTTGTACCTAGTGAAAAGTCATTATTTATAATCTTTGTCCAGTTTAGTTAGGGCATTAGTTAAATCTTTATTCTTTCATAATGAGGAAGTAATTATGATAGAAGAAATACTGATTTAAAATAGAGGCATTCTTATGTGGCTTTTATATGAACAAAAGGGTTTTAAAAATAGTTTTAGTTTAGATTAATTCATTGCAGTGTACAGCTAAGAAAGGAGTTCACATTTGGGATTAAAATGTCAGAAAAATCCATAAACACTAACAGTGAAATTATGATGTCCAGTTGATCATGCAAATTTGATTCAATTGGAACTTTTGTCTATTCCTATAAAACTAAAAAGACAGTTGGTCATAGCAATTATAGTATAAATAATGATCAGCACCAACACATTACAGCCAGTGAAATCTATTGTTTTCTGTTAAAAGAACTAGAGATTTTTATTCCCTATTATAAGAACCGTCTTTCTTTCATTGTAGTTCAATATCTACCACTTGATTTTCTTTTTTAAAAGCAGCCTATGTTTATTTTTTCACAATTAAAAAAAATTTTCAACATTATTTAAAGTAAAAGAACAAAATCTGGGATTAAAAAGAAGAAACAGCTGCCCATCTGTCCCATAACCACACAATTGTTCAAACTGACAAGCATTTATTCTGAGACCTTATTTCAGCAAATGTGGGAAATTGTGCATTTGCAAATGACTAAAAAAATACTGATATTTTAGTAGTATTTTATATTGTCTCCTTCATAGATGAAATACGGTATTCTTTTCTTAAAAAACAAAAGAGAGAGGGAGAGAGATAGAGAGAGACCATACTATGTCACATGATTGATTGCTATAGAGTTTTCCTTTAAAAGACATTTCTGACAATGTAGAGTAGTGGATTGTATAGATGGTATTCATATTGTTCTGCTTTATAACATAAAACTTGTTTAGTAAAGTGCATTTTAAAGGTGGGGATTGTATATCATGAGCAGAGCAGTGTTGCAAAGGCAGCTAGAAAATAGGCAACGTGCAATTGTCTTTTGAAGAAAGCAATAATATGGCTACTAGAAGATTTCTGAAAATGTCTCTTATAAATTCCAGCCTCTGACCATGTGACTGGTAAAATGAGCCGAGGGAAAATTCCTTCCATGCTAACTTATTTCTGCTTCAAACATTCTGAATAGACAAACTCACCTTGCTGGGGTATCTCATGTATGCAATTTTATAAACAGAGGAAAATTACAGAGTCCAAGCCCCAACTTAAAGATAAAGTGTTGAGGATATAATTCCAGTATCTTGCGGGTACACGCTCATGCCTTGCTTTTCAACATGCATATAAAATGGTTACATGTAGAAAGGCATTATAACCATGGTAATTGTCGGGATAAATGAATACTGAACGTTAAGAATTGTCACTATGACATGCTTTACACTACCTACATGTTAAAAATTCTTTTATGCCAATAATTTGCATAACATGCTTAGACAAGCATATGTTGTCCCTCAATTTCTTAAAATAAATGACCCAAGTTAACAGTGCAGTCAGAAATGTCTTCATATTTTATTATACACAGTTAGTGTGAGATATAGATGATCCCCAACTAAGTAAACAAAAAAAATAGAAATAAGGAATTTAGAGAACTGTTAAACTCATGGTTTGACAATACACACACACATACATACACACACACATTTTGTGTATATATATGTGAGTCTACCTATATATCTATATACTACAATTTAGGAATTTATCCTTACTAATATCCTTAATGTTCTGTTTCTTCTGCAGAGAATTCCAGCTTAGATGGTCAAAACATATGTTGAATATTTATATTTACAATACTGTGACAGTATGCTGTTGATGTTTAATCTGAAAGATTTCAATCTATTAATCCAAGTATCCATAACCAGTACAAGAGTTTCCATAGTTTTCTAACAGACACATCAAAACCAGTTGTCAAATCTGAAAAAAGACCAGGTTCTGGAGATCCTTGCATATGTATTTTTTTTTTTAAAGATTTTATTTATTTGACAGAGAGAAACACAGCCAGAGAGGGAACACAAGCAGAGGGAGTGAGAGAGGGAGAAGCAGGCCTCCCGCCGAGCAGGAAGCCCGATGTGGGGCTCGAACCCGGGACTCCAGGATCATGACCTGAGCCGAAGGCAGTCGCTTAACCAACTGAGCCACCCAGGCGCCCCATTGCATATGTATTTTTTAAACAACTGATAATCAGTTTATTAAAAGAATTGATCTAAGCATCTGCAATGGTGACTTCAACCTCAGGTTGGAGCTATGTCACCGATCATGTACTTGTATTCCAAATGTCATCTACTAAATCATGTTGCTTTAATATACCAACTCCAGTAATAAAGAACATGTTGTGGAAAGACTTTTTGCATAGCAGCCTTGGCTAGCAGAGCTGCACTGAGGTCATCACAGTCTTCTGCAAAATAACACAGCTGACTTCTGGGCTAGGAGAATCCCTGCCCAATGGAACTGCTGCATTTACCTTCTTCTCACTGTTTACTTGAGCTATAATATATAAGTGCCATCTATCAACCTTAACTTGAAGTCATCCACCACTTTAGTTGAAGAAAAATAGCAAACACAAATAAAGCCTTTTATTAGAAATAGAAGAATCAGGGTCCTTACTTCACGAAATAAAATATCATGGGGATGAGAAGGTTGACCCAGATACCATATCTTTGCCAGAGATTTTCTATATAATCATCTGAGGAATAACTAATGAAATATAGGTAGATAGTTTTGTGTTTGGTAACTTTTGTTATTAGATATTTCAAGCTGACTTTCTACCTACGTGGGTTTCAGGTCATGCAAACTCTGTTGTGAGGATTACAGTGTCAGATAATGTGTATAAAGGACCTAGTTGCACACAACACAGTGAATTTTTATAAACAATAAGTTCTTTCCTCCTTCACCATTTTGGATTTATTTTGACTCTTATATTGTGACACCTGTAATATTTGGATTTAATTCAACAGTTCTAGCTTTTGTATGAATTCTGCCCCCCTCCCCCCCTTTTTTTTTCCTAATGAAGCTTCTGGCTGTGTACTTAAACTCTTAATAAGCTACCTTTTTCTTAAAAGAGGAGACATCTGGATAAAGACTAATGAGTGATCCTGCTTTTCCTCTCCATTTTGGATGTAAACAGTGTCCCCTCCCACTCCTCCCCCACCTGCCTCCATGTTTCCCCCACTCTACCTAGATCCCCTGTAGGAA
Organism: Spilogale gracilis; assembly: GCA_004023965.1. NCBI lineage: Eukaryota > Metazoa > Chordata > Mammalia > Carnivora > Mephitidae > Spilogale > Spilogale gracilis. The sequence goes on along the minus strand of PITA01002243.1, from coordinate 75,417 downwards.
TCAAGCTTATCTCTGGGGGAGCAGGAGGCTGCTGAGTTGAGATTCAAGAAATTGAATCACAAACTGGGGAAGAAGCATCTTTTCCATAGCTGTTCTCAAATAGCTAGGTAGATGTTGCCTGTTTCTTATGTCCTAGGCTATGCTCCATGCACCTTATGCACCTCTATTAAACTAACAGATGTTAGCGTCGGGAAGTACACTAGCAGGGTTAGTCCTTGGCAAGGCTGCAGATCAATCAGTAGAAAGTCCCTTATTTGGTACCTATTTTAGTTCTTCACTATCAGTTTCTTTATACCAAGAAAGGAAAAAAAAAGGAAGAATTTTTATAATATCTACACTAGCAGATTAATCTCAATTATTTTCTTTGTTTTAGTGGAGATATAAAATAACTGGTTGAATTGAAATGATTATCTTCTCTTTAGGATTAGTAATCATGTGGTGGACCAACCACTGGACCAAAGGTAATGTTCCTGGGTTCTAGTGTTATCACTGCCTTACCCTTTTATATAAAGGCAATTTGCTCCCACTTTCTGACACTGTTCCCAGCCTATAAATTGGTTTTAAATAGCATTTTTTATTGCCCAGAATATGGCCTGTCACATAAAATATGTTAAAAGTAGAGGGTGAGCTATTATATGAACTCAGTATTCTAGGTTCTTTCAACCTTCCTGTTATAGAAATTCACATATATATTTTCATATATACATCTACATACATACATACTACTTAATATTTTAATACTGTACTCTACCCTCTTTTTGTTTCATTAACAATAATATGTTGTGGCTATCTTCCAATTTCATGTATACTATAACTTCAATTTTAATTTTAGTATAGTATTATATAATAGGTATATACTATAATTCATTTACTTAATCCCATGTATTACAAATAATGCTGCAATAACATAGTTATGCCATCTTGGTTTTGCGGTTTTTTTGTTTTATATTTGTCTCATTTTTCAAAATGGAATTTTGCTATAATCAAATGTGTCCAATTTTAATTTTTGTTTGCAGTTTTTATGATATGGTTAGTAGGCTTTTCCTCAAGCCAGTTTATAAATATTTTAGTCACCTTCTATGAGTAAATTCATGATTGCTTTGATTTAAAAAGAATTATTACTATTATGTTCCTGTTATTATTGTTAGGTAGAGGAAATGAGGAACAGATTCCATTTTATTTGTATTTTTTCCAAATGGCTAACCAGTTGTTCTGATGTCATTATTGAATAATCTATTTCCCCACAAATTTGACTATTTTCTTGTATATTATTGCATTTATTTCTACATTGTCTATTATATTCATTTGGTTCGATGTTTGCACTGGTACTGTGATTTTCAAAATACTATAGATGTTGTGAATAAAATCATTATTTAGTAGGGAAATTTAATAGGAAAATTTAGTAGCTAAAAGTGGGATTGGAAGAATTGGTTCTGTGATTTCAGGACTTGAATAATGTCTGGAAAAGGTTCGTGCAACCAGTGAGAGGAGTAAAAGCTGAGGGAGTAAAGAAAAGTATAGATGAATAGCCTTGCAATTCCAAAGGGAGTTGGAAACCGTATGCACATTGAGATACTGATTTCTACTCTCCCGTAGAGCACTGTGTGTATTCACATCAGAGTGAAGAAGGAGTCTGATTGGATTGTTCCAGCACTGATACGGGCTCGAAGGCACCAACAGAAGGCTAAGCAACATGATGACTTATGAGGCTGATGCTAGTTGCAAAAGGACATAAAACCGGGAGAACACTGATAGATTGAGAAAAGAAGAGTCATCATGACATTGTAGACATTGACGAAATTCAAGAACATGTTGAATGTAACTTAGAGTAACAAAATTGAACGAGTAGAGTCCTGGTCAGAGACAAGAATATTGAAGTTTATGTGGTTGCGGCCAGCATAAAGAATCCATTGTTCTTTCCTTTGTGCTGCCTGTTTTTATAGGAAACCTATGAGAGGGATGAGATACAAGTTGGATAAAATGAGAGAATAGAAGCATTATGAACAGAGAAAGTATAGAATTCTTCTTCTGTAATGGGGCAGGAAAAGGTTTAAAAGAAAAGGAGGACAAACTATTCTTTAAAAAATGAAACCTTTTTAGGATTTGGGTGTGAGCAATATATTCAAGAGAAAAAGAGGAATGGAAAGCATTTTGGAAAAAAATGAAAGTGGAACTGATCTAAAATGTGGTGCAGAATTATTGATGATATGGCAGGAGGAGAAAGAGAGTGGGTATAAATATTTGAAAGGAGTTCTCCAAGTTCAGTTAAATGCTTAGGCAAGTCCCCAAATTAAATTAGATGCCAAGAAATAGTTGGCAAGTAAAGTGGAGTAATTAAGTGCCATAGGGTAAGAAGTGCTGAGCTTCACCACATTATGGCACCTTTTCGTGGCCCTGTTCACCATTCCGTGATGGGAAGCTTAGTAATGCAACAAACAGATCACAGTCCAAAACAGCACAAAAAGATAACTGAAACTAGATACTAAGCATAAACACAACTATGGCCAGAGATGCAGATTCCAAGGGCAGCTTCGCCTTGACCAAATGGGAATTTGCTCTCTTGTATGAATAACGTGCCAGGCTCCTGGGGTCCAGCCTGAATGAAGGAAGATGCACTGCTCACAAATGAAAGAAAAGCAAACAGTAAATTAATAAGCTGTTAAATGTCCTTCAAATAAAGTTATCTGTGGGTTTGTAGCCTGGGTAATAACCAGAATTTTAAACTCCCAATATAAGTTCTAGTAGACAGATACTGGGCTCACATTGCAGCCTGGGCGCAAACTCTTCAAGTGCTTACAGTATAGGCCCGTTCTCAGATCAGAACATAAATAACAGAATCTTGAAATAGCTAAGAGCTCCTACCAAAGGTCTGATGTTAAGTCACAATTTTTAAACTATGTGCACATGCATAGTTTATTTTGTTTTGATTTAGTTGTTATAAAAGTGTTTAATGTGAGTAATCCCACCTCCACATTTATTTTGGTGTTTTCTATAGCTGTTTTTATTTTTTATTTTTTATTTTTTTTAAAGATTTTATTTATTTATTTGACAGAGAGAAACACAGCCAAAGAGGGAACACAAGCAGAGGGACTGAGAGAGGGAGAAGCAGGCTTCCGGCCGAGCAGGAAACCCGATGTGGGGCTCGATTCCAGGTCTCCAGGATCATGACCTGAGCTGAAAGCAGTCGCTTAACCAACTGAGCCACCCAGGCGCCCCTCTATAGCTGTTTTTAGAGTAGACTGGTCCTTCTGGTGACATTGAGAAGGCATTATAAAAGATTGCAATTGGTAGAGGGAAGTAACTTGGAGTTTATTTGTGCCTTAGATCAGAGTATCTAGCAGACACCCTGAATTACTTCACTTTTAATGGATAGCATTAGTTTTGCTGTGTATGAACACAAAGGGAATTTTGTAGCATCTGAAAGAAATTTCTGTTGCTACTTAAGCATTTTGCAAGGATCACAAACTATATAATCCAATGCATTGGAGTTGTAAGGTATTATAAAAATTAGAGATTCAGAAATTATTTCTTACTTATTGTTAAAAACCAGTAAAATATCTACAGTAGAGGAAGTCCTCTGCATCATGGTTATAAAATAAGAGGTGGTTTTCTTCCATTCATTTTCTGAAGACAAATGATTACATCCATTCACACAGCCTCCTTGGAATGAAGAAGATCTGGGGACCATAATCTCCAATTTTAAGATGTACAAATGGGTGCTGACAGCTTTCAGTGAACTACCTGAAGAAGTACAACCAGTATCAAAGCTAAGACTAGAGCCCTGCTACTGGTTTAAATGTCTGCTGAACTGGCCCATGCTTTCTTTTATACTCCTTAGATTCTTAAAGCCTAAATGGTTGCTAGAATATAATTCTTCAATAAAGTAGCTGTACTATTACAATATCATAGAAATTTTAATATGGCGTTGCTCTATTCTTGATAAATGTACCTAAATCACCAACAATGTACTAAATTTCAGGCTGTAGCCTCAAGTGTTTTTAACTGAGTTGCAGAAAAGCATAGAAAGCAAAAGTTTTCTACTTTTATAACTGACATCCAAGAATGCATGTGATAAGTTTTATATAAAAATCACTTTTGAATGGCATTATGTGTTAGGGAATTTTTCCTAAATAAATAAATTATCTGTGAAATGGGAATAAAGTCTATGATTGATTTGCTTTATATAGAGTGAGGATTAATGAATAACCCTGACAGACTGCTTCAGAATGATTGGAAAAGACTTGAAAGAATGATTCAGGGTATTGTCAAAACAGTAGGATTAATGGGGAAAGAGATTTTGTCCAAGAGGAAATGTTAATTTATTTATAATTTGAGTAGTAAATCCAGAAGACACTTGTGTGTCCTCCCCATTACAACCATATCCTAAATATAAGGTTAGAGCAGTTTTATTTCATCTCCAAAGAGAAACAAATATGAGAGAAATTCAAATTTAAGCAATGGAGATTAAAACTAGATATTTTTAAATCTCATTACTTTACAATTTGCTAATATCATTTGTAACAGCTCACCTAGGGACATATTGAGCTTTAATGTAACACCTGTCCTTTTTTTTTTTTTTAAAGAAAAGACCTCCTAATTAAGTAGTTAATAAACAAAATTGTTCTGTTTCTTTAAAAAGAAGTATTTATCTTACTTAAACATTCAGGCTGGTTTTAAGTAGCTTAATAGTACCTACTAGCTACACATCATACTTTTTCAAATGTTCATCCTAACAGTCCAAGCACTTTGCAGAGTATCTACTTCTCAATACTTTATCTACTGTTACTTTTATGTTATTATCTATAACTGAAAGTCATTCCACTGCCTTTCAATTTTTAATCATAAACTTAAAGCTTTCTAGTGTTTAAATTGGCCTGTCTCCTGAGAATCAAGCTCTTCTGTAACAAGTCTCAAACCCTCTCCTTCTCTTCTGGCTTTTCCTAACAGTCATAGTTTAGGCCACATGATTTCTTAAGTAGATTACTGCCTGTCTTCTATGTCATTGTTTCTCTGACACAGACACTGTATTTAACTGGTTTCTCTCTTTCTCGGTGTTCATCCAAACACACTGTTGCCACAATGATATTTGCAAATGGCAGCCATTATTACTCCCTTTAAAACAATTCTTTAATGACTCCCTATTGCCTATAGAATAGTCTGACACCACAGTCACGTCATACATGAGGTTCCATGCCTCACCCAAGTGTTCTTTCACTGCTTCATCTCCGAGCCTTAGAGTCCATTCACGGAGCTTATACTGAAGTTTATTTGTTTTTCTTGGACCCCTATTCCTTCACTTTTCATGCTTCTGTAACTTTTTTCCAAACTGGTTATTGTTTAGAAATACCTTTGATGGCTAACCTACTCTTTTCTACAAATGGTTGAACAGCTCATGTATCCATATATATTCAAGCTTTACCATTTCTGTGTTGACTTTCTCAACCGTTGTTTTTATGCACACCTACTGAACTTTATAAAAACACACTGATAAATTATAATGATAGCTATTGTTTATTGAATACTTTTGCTAATCACTTTATGGATTTCAATTTAAAATTCACCATAATTATATGAGAATGTTACATATCAGCTCCTCTCACTGATGCAGATCCAAAGGCTTAGAGAGTTTAGGTAATTTGTTCAGGGTAATTTAGTTAGTAAGTGAGTTGCTGAAGTCAGATCCATGCTTTGCTATCATGTCTTGCAATGACATTCATTTGTTTTAGGTCTGTCTTTTGATACTACAAAGCAAACTCTGAGTACAGAAGCAATGTCTCTTCAGCATCTCCCAAACCCAGTAGGGATTGTAGAATGAAATGTAAGAATATAAAAATAATCAAACTGTGACAGAAACAATTCAAAGATGTCGTGAACTCATTAGTAATACAATTGTAAGATTTAAGATTATGTTCATCCTTGGTTCCCTATTGCATTTGTAAAGTTTCATTTTATTAAATGCCGCATCTAGTTTTCTATCCAACGATTATAACTTGCCTTTACTCTTTGCTAAGAGAAGTCTGTTTCTGGCAACATAGTTTTGGAGGACTACATAGTTTTGGAGAGGCTTCAGAATCCATACTAATTAGTCTAAGCCAATCAGTTATTTCTTCTTTGTTGGTGATTAGTTTAAGAGTAAGTATATGGTACCATTCTAGTTGGAAGAGCTAGTGTTCCAGGAAGCTTCTGGGAAGTTTCTTCAGAGCAGATATAAGAAAGAGACCCGTTCTCTATTTTGGCATTTGTATGTGTGCAATGATGTGCTTCCTGGTGCTGCTGTAAGCATCTTTGATCACAAAAGGAACAGACTCTTTGCTCAATAGGACAAAAAGGAAAGATGAAAAGAATATGGGTTCTTGCCCCGGGTTAGATGCTGAACCTGTCAATTCTAGAACTACTCCATTTCCAGACATTTTATGATGTGTGGTAAGACATTTTTTTTTATGCATAGGTTACTTATTTTTTTTAATTGTTAGATTTTAATAGTTCCATTATAAAGTGTCTAAGTATGTTTTTCTTGGTATTTAGTCTACTTGGTTGAGATTTCTAGGTGGATATCTTCATTATGGATTATGGTGGATATATTTTACCAACTTCAGCAAATTCTTGTCTATTATCTCTTAAATATTCTTTCTATTTTCTCTCTTCTCTCCTTCTGCAACTCCAATAATTCATATATTACATTGTTTGCTGTTGTCTCACAGACCTCAGATGCCCTGTTCTATTTTTTTCCTTCTGTGTTTGAGTTTAGATGATTTCTGTTGAAATTATCTTTAAGTTCACTTTTTCTTTGTATTTTGTGTTCCATCTACTGATAATACCAAATGAACCCTGATTTCTGATATCCTCTTTATTTCTACTTTTCCCAGTTAGCTCTTTTTAAAAATGATTTCTGTGACTCTGATGAAATTTTCTTTCTGTTTACTTATATTGTCCACTTTTCCATTTTCATTTAACACATTCATTTAAAAGTCCTTGTCTGGTAATTCCAATATCTATTCTACTTCTGTATCTGCTTCTGTTGATGGGTCACCTTTCCTTGTTTCTTTATATGTGTCATCTTTTTTATTGTATGAAAGGAATTATATCTAAAAAATAGTAAAGACTAATAAGTAAATAATAGTAAAACTCAGAAGAGAGCAGACTCATTTTTCTCTCAGGCATCTAGGGTGGGAGTTGAGTCAATCTAATCTATAGATGAGCTGCGACTGTTCTCACTATAGTTTGATCCAAATCACCACTGCTTTCAAATGACTGGGGATCAAGATCAAGACCCCTCCCTTCAGCAGGACTGGAGATCTAAGCGCCAGGAGACTCTTACATCTCTTGTGCTTTATAGCCTACCACCAGCTTTTAAGTCCTGAGACATGTCATCACATCCCCAGCAAGCTGCCACTTGGTTGGATTATCATTTGTATCCTCAGCTCTCCAGAGTTGAGCCCAGGTTTTTGTGCTTTAGGACACTGTCCTCTCACCTCCTGCTGCTGCCATGCACTCAGGTTTAGAGGGCTAAAGGGGGCGATCTGGGGAAGGCCTGAATTAGCTGTGAGGGATTTTTCTTCAGTACTTTGTCTCTGCACCCAGCTTTGGCTGGCCCTGCCTGCCTGGTCATCCAGAGGTGGTCTCTCTTAGCTCTTCCGCTCTCCCCCAGCCTTGGGCAGCCACGATTCATAGTCTGAGGGGGCATGCTGACCCTGCCCTCAACCTCCATCAGGCTCTTGGCTCTACCCAGTCTTCCATGTGAGTACTCAGGAAAGGCCCATGACAAAGAGTTGGTCGGTGGGTACAGATTTTAAGTGTGGTTCTGCCTCATGTCATGCCTGTCCATATCAGCCTTAAAAGATTCTGAACATTGCAGTGATTTCTCCTTACTTTCTCCTTCTTCCCTCACTGCTCCTCCAAGAATGAAAGCCATGGGAAGAGTTTGTCATACTCTCAAATTCAGTTATTTAGGTTTCTTTGCATCCTCAGGTCTGTGATGATGAAAAAAATACACACACAGTTATGACTGTATATGTAGTCTGGGTTATTCTCATTGTTAGGACAGAAGGACACTACCCTGTAATTGTCTTTAAGCTAAGTGGAAGTGGATCTCTTTAAGACTCTGTTAATTGAGTTTTCTGGTACTTGCTGCTGAATTTACCCTAATCAGATCTATATTATATTTGAAATTGTTCTTCAAGATGAGAAAAACCATAGATCATTTTAATTATTATTATTTTTTAAAGATCTTATTTATTTATTTGACAGAGAGAAACACAGCAAGAGAGGGAACATAAGCAGGGGGAGTGAGAGAGGGAAAAAGCGGGCCTCCCGTTGAGCAGGGAGCCCGATGCAGGGCTCGAACCTGGGACTCTGGGTTCATGACCTGAGCTGAAGGCACACACTTAACGACTAAGCCACCCAGGCACCCCTTAATTATTTTTTTCATGATTTTAAAATTAGTCATTTTTGTTATAAAAATACAAAAATAATACAGAAAAATCACAAAGGGGAAAATAAAAATACCCATAGTCATGGTTCATAGATATAAGCATTAATGTCATTTTGTTATATACCCTTCTAACTTTTTTCTGTAATGTGTATCTATTGATTCATAGCTTAAAACAAAATATACAATTTTAAAAACTTTTCTATTTATGTAGAACTATATCATGCACATTTTCTATATTATCAAATATTCTAAAAGCATGATTTTAATGTAGTATTCTATTTTATGATTTTTTAAAAATATGTATTTAATCAATCACATATTAGACATTCTGAGTGTTTCAGATTTCTCACAATGACAACTAGCCCTGTCGTGAAAACTCTTCTTTTTTATTATTATTATTTTTTATTACAGACTTTATTTATTTGACAGAGAGAAACACAGCCAGAGAGGGAACACAAGCAGGGGGAGTGAGAGAGGGAGAAGCAGGCTTCCTGCCGAGCAGGGAGCCTGATGTGGGACTTGATCCCGGGTCTCCGGGATCATGACCTGAGCCGAAGGCAGTCGCTTAACCAACTGAGCCACCCAGGCGCCCCATGAAAACTCTTCTACACTGGAAAGGTGGAAACTTGTTGAATGTCACATAGCTAGGTGGTGGCTGATCTTGCATCCTGCATCCTGTGGGGTCGACACCACTGTTGTTTCCTCTGCCACTGCTCATGTCTCTACCATTCACTACTTGTAATGGAGCAAAAGGAATTGTATAGCTCAAATTAAAAATCAAGATTAGGGAGTTTATTATGGTAACAATCAGGACCTAGTCTAGGAGCCCCGGGTGTAAGAGGCTGCCAATGCAGGAAAAATCCAAGTTAGAGAAATCTAGGGCTAAGCAAGATATCTGGTTAAGTGTTATGAATGGACTTCTTTTTAATATTTCCTGGCCAGTCATAAAGTGGATCTAAAGTGTAATCTGCTTGCACTCTCAATAACCACTGACTGATATCATGTATTTCTCTCAGAGAGCACTTATCTTGCTTTGCTTACTTTCCTTAAATGAGTGGAAACTTAATCTCTCTTTTTCTATTCCTTGCTATCAGTGCCTTGTTTTAGCATCTCACCATTTCTATTTTTTATAATTGCAACAACACCCTTATTGCATTTTTCAATGGTGGCCTGGTCTCCATCTAGTTTATCTAATCATATTATTCCCTCTGATTTAAATCCTATAGTGTCTTTTTATAGATTTTGGTAAAAATCAAACTCTTAGCTTGCTAGACAAGACCCTTTATGATTTTGCCCCTACCTACCATGTTAACAATATCATTTGTTAATACCCAACACGATCCTTCATCCAGGGAGCTTCTAGTTTCCCAAATAAATGTGTTTCATTTTTCTATGCATTTACCCATGCTCTACTAAATGCCTCCACTCTCTCTCCATCTCTCATGGCAGTTGTTATTCTTGTTAATTTCTGCTCATCTTTTGAAACACAGCTCCATCTTCATCTTTATTGAAATAGTTGATAATCCTTCAAACTAATATAGATTCTTTACTCTTTACTGCTCAAATAACTTTTTCATACACTTATCATAGTACCAATTATACCATACTACAATTTCTAGGTTTTTTTTTAAAGATTTTATTTATTTATTTGTTTGACACAGAGAGAGAGAGAGATCACAGGCAGGCAGAGAGGCAGGCAGAGAGAGGAGGAAGCAGGCTCCCTGGGAGCAGAGAGCCCGAAGCAGGCCTCGATCCCAGGACCCTGAGATCATGACCTGAGCCAAAGGCAGAGGCTTTAACCGCCTGAGCCACCCAGGCGCCCTACAATTTCTAGTTTTGATTTATTTTCTTTGCATAAACAATGGTATTGTTTTGACTTTATATTCCTAGCACTTAGCACAGAGGCTAGATCCTAGCAATTTCTTATTCAATATTTATTGGAATGCTATAATAATGGTAATATATTAATCAGAAAAAAAGTGGAAGTGCCTAATTACCCAATTATCCACCCCCCCATTCTCTCTTCTCAAGCCTTTCACGCATCATCAGTAAGAGAGGCTGCCACCATTTACAGAATTGTTAGGACCCAAAATTAAAAAATCATCCTTGATATTTCTCTTTCCTCTGTACTCATAACTTACTCCATAAGCAGGTCATGCTGAGAAAAATATATTATGACTCTAACCATTTCTCATCATTTTGTCATTCCATCCTACCCCAAGGTATTGTCATTTAGTCTTGACTTTATACTAGTCTCCCTGTCTCTGTCTCTTTCTCTTTCCCTCTACCTCACTTTCTCCCTCCTTCCTTCTCTTTGTTTGTTTCAACTCTGACATTTTCACCATAGTCTGTCTATTCTTTACATAGTACCTGGAGAGCATTTTTTTTAGAGATGGATATCATTCCATAATTCTCTAAGCAGTTTTACCATCATATTTAGGATGAAATCCATAGTTCTTTGAAAAGCTGACAAAGTCCAAATGATTGGAAACTGTCTCTCCCTCTCTGTCTCTGGTCATTTCAGCCACTCTCTGCCTTGATCATTCCAGTCCAATGATGTTCTTGCAGTTCCTTAGTACTTGTCGACCTTGGTCTTATCTCAGGGACTTTGCATTTGTTGTGCATTTGGCTGAAATGCCCTTCCTCACACCATTCAGGTATAGGACCAGATGTTACTTCCTCAGTGACCTTTAACAGTTGTATTGTTATAGCCCCCATCCTGTCCCCAGCTCTATTCTCTAATTCTTTTATCTTTCTTTCTTTTCTTTTTGGCACTTATCATTAGCGATTACACCATATATACATTTTGTTTACTTTTTATTTTCTGATTTTTCACTGTGACATAAGTTCCATGATTCCACAGACTTTGTCTTGTTCACTATTGTTTTAGTGATAAATATTTCTTGAACATGTAAATTAAGGATACATTTAATAGTCTAGGTTCTATTTTTTTCTATGCTTTTTAAATGCTCTTTTATTGGAAGATCTTCCCCACTCTTATGAACATGATTCCCTATAAGAAATACATAACATAACGTCACAATATATAGACTCAAAGACATAGACATAACTGATAAACGTGTCTCACAAAACAGGACTTATCTTTACTATATGAAATGCATTCTCTTTTTTTCTATTCTGTTCTATTTTTTTCATAAAATTGATTTCACTGCTTAGTTATGGATTAGAATCAAAGTTACCAGTGTGGCTTTGCAGGCAGCATTCTGCCAAAGAGGTTATAGCCAGATCTATGTAGATATGTAGATATCTATGCAAAAATAAGAGTATAACATATGCACATATTTGAAAGTACTTATTACATTACATTTATTCTCAGGATAACAGAGTTAGAAGAAAACATAAATTTAGTAAAATATTTCCTGGAAATTAGGATCTTGCCTTTTTTTTTTTATTATTAAACCAGCACTTTCTTTAGAGATATTGACTTACTTTGAGACAATAGTCATTTTTTAAAAAATTGGGTTAACTATAAAATAATTTCGAACTTAAAGTAATTAAATATTTTATATGTAAGGAAAATAGTTTTAAAAACAGGAAAAAATTATATATTTTTGCTAAGAAAATATACGTGACAAAACTTGAAAGTTAATCTAAGAATAAGTAAAAGTCATTTTCTTGAGTTCTGATCTTGGCTTCTTTAGCCAGGAGTCCAACTTGAGGAGTAAGAAGGTAGGTGTACCTTCTTTGTGAATTTCCCTTTAGAATTTAAGTCCGGCAACATAGGGAGTATGCAGTTAGGGTCTCTGTGGAAAAATGTCACTGATGAAATAGGGTTAGAAAAGTTGACATAAGGTCAAGGGATTATTTTTATATTCTTTTTTTTTTTAAGCCTGTAAATTTCACTTTGATTTGTCATGTTCATTCATCTTGTTGCATTGCTCAGGCAGAACACTGGGGAACAGCAAAGAGAATTTTATTTATGTAAATTAATGTGCTAATTAGCAGCAGTCTCACAGCTCTTGGAAAATTGCCATTTTGTTTTATTGCACATTAAAGATTGGGTGTCCCAACCCTTATATGCCATTGGAAATGAAGAAATAACCCTACTAAAATATTTTGCCACTCCAAAGGGAAATGTTAAATATAGTGAGTGGCCTCATGTTCATTTTCGGAGTGTTTCTTAGTAGCCTATTTTTAAAAATATTTTTGCCTTTAGTCTAGGACCTTCCTTTTACTTTTTGCAGGGATAAAAAGGCTAAAGTCCTATAACATTTTAGTTCTTAAATCTTGTATCAATTAGCAGTTGTGTTTATATATAAAATAGCATGTTTGTGTGTGTGTGTGTGTATATGTGTATATACACATACTGATACACCCAGAAAAAGTATTATGCTAAGAAACAAACCATGTAAAATGCACAAAATATAAATCTCAAACAATGGGAATATTTTAATTAATATTTTAAATTTCTGGATGCCATCCCTTTAAGGGATGAGTTCCAAAAGGCTGGGATCTCCTGGGATCTATCAATATTGAGTTTAACAATCTCCATCAGCTAACTGCGCTTTTCTTCATGTTAGTGATTGTACAGTGAGTGAACTATTTTCTTCCTTCATATTTCAGAATAATATTTTGGAAAGAAATAAAAATCACTTTAGCTTTTTTAAAATGGCTTTGAACTTTTGTAAATTCAATGATACACTCATGAGATATTTACTACCACCACACACACAAACTCCAACTAAACTAATACATGTCTGTGTTAGTTATTAATTAATGCCACATTGAATACTGAATTGATACAAATGTACAATTTGTTTCTGTCCATCCTTCTTATATTTAAGATTTAAAACAACTGGCCTGGTTCCCTGTTTTATTTTGTTTCCCAAACTGCTGCCCAAAAGGAGGATTTGCTTTTTTCTATGTCTCTTATGACTTCTTTCTATCAAAAGAGGCACAAGACTCTTTTTAACAGATATGTAGTTTGTGAAGTTTAATCACAAATAGTCTAGGCTTCGTGGAAGACTCTACTCCTGATTTTCTTCTTGTAGGTAAATATCAGTGACTGCTGATGAGAAGGATGTCCTATTATATCTCCTCCCTGTCTTTGAAGTTGAAGGAATGTTCTTCTGTTTAAACACCTTAAATAGGGGCACCTAGGTGGCTCAGTCAGTTTAGCAGCTGCCTTTGGTTTGGGTCATGATCCCAGGGTCCTGGGATGGAGCCCCGCATCAGGCTCCCTGCTCAGTGGAGAGCCTGCTTCTCCCTCTCCTTCTCCCTGCTGCTCTGCCTACTTGTGCACTCTATCTCTCTGGCAAATAAATAAATAAAATCTTTAAAAAAAAAAAAAGAAAGAAATACCTTAAATAGTTCTTGTGTATCCCAGAAAAAGAACCACAGCATTTTAATGACTCTTTTATCTTCTCTGAAATAGAAGGAAAACATGTTTCCATGGGGATATAGGACTATGAATGACACAACAGAATGCAAATTCTTAGATGGCTTGTTCTCATTCTTCTTCCTGTTAAAAAAGAAAAAAGAAAAAGAAAAAGTCCCAGAAAGAAAAAGGTGAAAGTCTAATATCATATAAAGAGCACTACACCAGTTAGTGTGTTTTTTGATCCTGGTGCTGATCTTGGCTCTACTGCAAAAGATTCCCTTCAATTCAGGCCACATTGCTTCATTTCACTGGTACAGTTTCTTTCACCTGTAGAGCGAGATAATGGCTGGCTTCAGTAGTCCTCAAGTACATTCTAGTTCCATGATTCTGTGGCTGTATTTTTATTCTTCAGAGACTGTATAACCTGTTAATAAATTTCTACACATTGGTTATTGCAAACCATGAAATAAATTTTGAAAAACAATAGTGGAAAACTTTGCCTACAATGCTAAATTAGGCAGAACTGTCCCAAAACATTATTTAATAGAAGTGTTAAGATAAACAAGTAGCTTGGTAACTCTTTCAATTTTTGTGTTTGAAATATTCTAGAATTGAAATTAAATAGTTCCCATCTGTTAATAGCTATGTGCTGTATATGGCATGCTTTACTCTGAGTACTGTCCAGGGAAGGAAAAAAAAGGAGATCCTACAGAAGTGATAAGTGAGAGGCTAGCAGCTTTTTAAAAGCTATTGCATGCTCTATTCTGTTTTAAGTCTTTTCTAAAACCAATCAAATGGGGACTATTTGGAAACATCAGCATTAGCCTACCAGACAATGGCATTTGCATCTTGAATTATTCTATTAGGTTTTAACCTTGGCACAGTATAACCCTTTTGCTGAAATATTTATAATTGCCTAGTAACATGGGAAATAAACAATTTATTCCTATTATCTGTGTGCATGTTTTGATACAGGAGAAGCAAACTGTGAATGACTAGATACTAATAAGATCGTAGAATGTCCCCAGCTTGTCATAATGGCTAGTAACAAATATTTACATCAAGCCTTGGTTATCCAAATATCCTTGTGAAGAGTGTGGCTGAGTGGGTTTGATTTCTCTAACCTTGCAGAATCATTTTATTCTATTGTTTCTGTGATAGATACGTAGGGTAATGTAGTCCAAAGCCTCCAGGCAATGCATGAATTGAATATTTGCTATTTGTGTAGCATGTTGTTTCTGAAGCGTCTAATTTGGTAGTGATTTAGTAGATACAATCATCAAGAATGTGGTGATGTTTTCCCTTTAGTTTTGCATAGGGGATTTTGAAAGAGTCTCTTTTCCCCCAATCATCTGTAAGAAAGTGGGGGGAAATAGCTTAACTTAACACCTAAATTTTGCAAAAATGAGATGAAAAGCAAGCTATATATATATTTTTGGCAGTAGGGTCACCGAGTTTGAGGGAAGAAAATGGTTTCAACTAAATGCATGGATCCACATTATTGAATAGCTACATTTTTATGTTTAGTTTTATACCACCAACAAAAAACCTCTGAAATTATTACTCAAGAGTGTTAACACTAACTTACTTTGATTAAAAAGATCATCTTTGCAGGGCACACATGTATTGTCATGGACATTATCTGCAAACCTGAGCATAACATCAAAAGAAAAAGCCTCATTGCAAGTCAGAACTATTTTAATTTAATGAACTAATATTAAAAAGATCCACATAATCTATCTCTCACTGTCTTTTAGCTGGAAAGTATTCATTAAGGGAAATCTATTCTAATGTTAGCAACATAAACAGAATTCCAAATAAGGAAGAACACAATGGACATACAGAAAACACTGTGGTTTCCTTAAAGAATTCACTGCTTAGCTTGTCCCTGTGGCAGTGGTCCACCGCCATCACAGCTGCCCCAACCCTGCCCTGGTATTGCTACAGTGCTGATAAGAGCTCCAAAGATAAGCTTGCCCCTGGCGACCATCACTGCTGATAGTGAGGGGACACTAACTGCTTTGGAAAAGTTTTGAATCAATCAGCTCCAGTTTGGCCTCTTTGAATCCTGACCTATTTTAGTCTTGACGTCTTTTTTATTTCCTCTAGAAAACTGTATCTTTGGATTATCAGGGGGGAGAACAAAAAAACAAAACAGAAAAACCCAACATAGCCTAAATGCATTCCACATCTTCTCAGTTATAAACAGCATTACATCAGCTAAATACAAATTTATGAAGAAAAAGAGACTATACTTTTCTTTCCATTATCCCTGGAGTAGGGGGTGTGTCATAAGACATATTAGAAAAATTCTTCACATTTTATTGATAGAAATAAACTAAAGGACTTTGAGCAAAGTCATCTTCTACTTGGTTTCCTCATATACAGAATAAGAGATTAGAGGGAATTATTGAATCCCTTCTTGCTCTGAAAATAACCTATTGATCAATCATATTTTTATAATGTTGCCTGATAAAGTTTGGTGTTATAGGAAATGTATAGGAAATTCGAAGGAGCAGGGGAAGCTTTGCTTAAAATGTTTAGAAAATTCTGGAGCCCTAAATACAGAAGAAGTGGTTCTTGAAGTTGGTTCTTAAGCACAATGGTTGAAGATAAAATAACATATTAACAAATTATAGAGAATTTTCACAGCACATTTACAAAGGTTATCTTTGAATGAAATTTGTAGCCTCCTCTATTGAAGTCAAAAAAACAAAAGAGAATTAAAAAGAGGAATTAAAATATTCCATATATTTACCTTTTAAAATACCCACCCACACATAAGAAATTGGCCCAGAGGAATATATTAATGGATTTGATGGCTCCCTTGCCAAGACAAGATTCTATATAATCTATGGACTTTTACCTAATTTAAATAAGTCACTACATGAAATGTTCATAATCATATATTGATAAGTCCAATATTACTAAGTTTTGGTTTTGTTTTTTCTTCAGGTTTTTTTTTTTTTTACTTCTTTTCCACAATGCATTGGGATATATTCGTTCTTTCATATTCCAAACTTTTGCAGCCAAAAATTATAATCCCAACACCACATGGTATTTTAACAACACATTCTCCTGGAATGTGGGGAGAGTGAGAGAAAATAAAATATTACATCTTAAAATGATTTTATTTTATAATTAAAGTTAGTTTAGTAAACCTTTTAATCCAGCTTCTATTCAAAGTTTATTTTAACCCCTAAGTAAAAATTATTCAAAGGGATAAAGCATTAATGTGACTTATAGACACTACATTGAAACTTTTGTAATTGTATGGTTTGCAAAATAGATATGTGAAAATTTTATAGAAGAGTGTTAGATGCACACATCAGAAATTGTAGACTCAGAGGGCTGTCCCCTTCAAGTACTTTGATCAAAGTAATACTAAAAGAAATTTTGGGATTTTTTTCACAATCTGTGACATGTTCTTTAAAGTACACAGACTGCCATCAAAGTCTGAGAACCTTTTTTCCTTTGAGATTTTGACTCGAGCAACAATGAGAATTCATTCCAAGTCAAATCTAATGTTTAAACTGAGTATTCCAAACAAGATAATGCCACTTTAGGGCTCTAAAATAATAATACTAAGGTAAAAGACTGATGTTCTTGTGTGACTAATAGAATAAATGTCCAAATAAAGGATTCTGTAGGCAAAACCCAATGAGTTGGAACCTAGTTTACAAATGGCAAACTTGAGAGAAAATAATCATCTGACTGGGACCCAAGCTACAGAATATACTGTATATATAGCAGTTTCTCACTCTGCTCATATTTTTTCTTCTCTTTCTAGGTGTAAATGCAGTAAAAATCATACAACATGTTGCCATAAAGTAATGAGTATGTGTATTATAAAGTAGCAAATTAGTGTGCAGACACAGCTATCTTGAGCCCATACATCCAGTTCACCAATACTACTCTTTGTTCAAAACTTATTGTGGAACTCGTCTTTTAGAATGATCTTCCAAATATGTTCATGAATCACACAAGAAGACTGGTCACATGATTAAATCACCCAGTCTTGTATTCTTTCTCTTCTTTACTTAAAATAGTTTACCTATCAGTACACCAGTATTGATACTGAATGATAATAACAGATTCTCTCGATATACAATAATTAGACCTTATTGCAGATTTGTAAACAGAACATCCATCAAGGGAGTAGTTTAAAAGAGGAGAATGGCGATACAAATGGAATAAATACAGACTCGAGGTGATGCCTCTGAATGAAAAGACCGATTTGAAATTCTAAATTTGGGTTAGATTGATCTCATTACTTTATACTCAGATTTCCTATGTTTTGTATCATTTTGGTATCTGAAATCAGGAAACAATTATATGATGCGTGACTGGGATCTACCAGTGGAATTGTTTGAACCATCTTAGGAGGAAGTAACTTCTTCTAAAGGAAGAGTATTTAGTATTTTAAAAGGACTGAATATATTCTACTAGATTAAGATATGAATTTTAAGTCACACATATGTTCTTTGAGAAAGACAAAGATTATATTCTCAAGGAATTGGCCGCATGTGAAAATACTAGCATTTCAGAGTTCTACCATGTATCATATGTGAGATATGGGGGAAAAGTAGGAAGTGGAAATACTCCTTGAAATGTTTTAAATCCATGAGGTATAGAAGGTAATTAAATTATCCACAAAATAAAATTTAACTTCCTAGTACAAAATAAATTGGAAAAGAACAATCTCTTTTTACACCCCCAAGGAAAACAGGAAAGAACATCTTTAGTTTTCACTTTCTTTCAAATTTAGCAGTGCTCATTCTTCAGTTTGATGATTTGCTGTGGAAAAAAAATGGAAACTATTACTTTTTTCATTAACTGAAGAATGAACACTGTGTGACTTTACAAAATGAGGGTTTCGCCCAAGCTTAGACCCTTCCTTTGTGTTTGGGCTTATAATTTTTTCTTTGCTTTGCATGTCCGAAACTTACATGATATCAAGGGTATCCTAGTTTTAGGTAAATTGGTACACTATACAATCCTCTTAATAAGCAAAGATTTGATTATTTTTTCATATGAAAATAAATCAGCAAAACAACGGAGAAGGCGCAGCTTAGGACATATTTATTTGTATAGAATCATTTAAATTCACCCTGTTCCCTTTAACAAGCATGGATATATCAAACCATATTTCTAAATATATCCTGAGCTATTGGCTTTGAAAATAAACTCCAATGAGAAAGAGCACAATTAATACCCCATTTAGATCTTTAACATGCAAATACTATATATTTTGGCTCTCTAAAGTAATGGAGTCAGGATCATTTTATAGTTGAAACATGTAAGAAACATTTGACACTTGTAATCAAGGCTTCAGAGATGCCTGCGTGCATTATTTTAAATACTTTCAGCATCTGTGATCATTTCTACTTCTCCATAGACATGAAGCTTTCCTACCCATCGTTCCCTCTGTCAACACACACACACACACACACACACACACACACACACACACACACACACACACACACACCATCCCCCCAAAGTAAATAAGATGATCAATTAAGCAAAATAACTGTTCAGTTAAATACAAAAAAAATCAATCAACTTGTTAAGTTCAACATTACACTTATTTCAAGATATCCCACCATATCTTTAGCATTAAGTCCTTTCAGTCAATTAGAGTGATCAGTGAAAGAGGAGAAAAAAATGTTTGCCCATATGTCAGAAATCCTATGTAATAATGACTAGGGTTTTTTTTTTTTTTTTTCAGCAAGATGTTCTTAAATAACTCTTAAACCCCTATTAATATAAATGGGACCATTGCTTTCTTCAGGGAATATTTTTTTTTTTTTAGTGAAAAAGTTAGCAAGGAGAAAAGATCTTTATGTTACCTGAAATATTCTTAAGTATACTAAAGTGGGCATCTTGTTTACACACCTCAGTGCACATTTTCCTCATTATTTCATTTAGCTATTCCCGTGACTTAGCTTCTCACTACAACATTTTAAGGTGAATGTATACATACATCACACACACACATATCATCAGAGCATAGAAAACAACAAGGCCATCTGAAACAAATACGGAATTCATAGCGATGTGTCCTTTTCAAATGATATTTGCAACCGGTCGCACTACACTTCTGCAGTGTACTCCAAATAAAGTTAAGATTATAGCATTATCTTTTTAAACCTGCAGATTCTTCTTTCTGTAAGCTTTGGCTCCAGCAAATCTCAGCTATTCTTATTACAGCCCTTTCTCACATGCTCCCAAGTGAGGAACAATTTGCAAAGCTTTTTGGCAAGGCGTGTTGTTAAAGCTGAGCTCTTCATCTGATCAACATTTTCACTATAGTACAGTGTTTTTATTTTTATCTTTTGTTTTAAATAACTGACCAAATTCTAAACTATAAAAAAGGGGGGGGAACCAAAGGTGATTATCATCTTCACTAAAGTAGTCCCCATAATATTGTTCAAATAACAAATTTCCTTTCTTGCTTCCATATAAGTGATCTAGCTAACATTTCATATGATTGACTATCATATAACCTTTACAGTTTTGTTTACAAAGGGCATGCAGTGATGTGGGAATATCCTAATAACATGCTTTGGAACAAAAGGACTGAATGCTAAATTATATAAAATCTGTAATATAAATTTTTATAAGAAGAAAAATCCTCCAAAAAAAAAAAAGACTGGAAGGAAATATTCTAAAATATATCCAATAGTTGTCTATGGTTTCTGGATTGTAGAAAACTCATTTTCTTACTACACATTTTTATTATTTTTCTAGATTTTACACACTGGGTTAAAAAAAGAAAAAAAATAATTACAAATGTGTTTATCTTTGAACAAAAAGGACTTGGGGAAAAACTTTTAAAATGTTATTTCTCTGGTGAAGGCAAGGGAGACATAAATGCCTTTCTCAAAGACATAAAACAAATTTTCTTAACAGAGTCAAATGATTTGAGTAGAGATTTGTGTGATTTAGCAACTCCCAGAGTAAATTCCTAATTATGAGGAAAACTGTATTAACCAAATACTACCTAGAGAGAGTGTGTTGATATTTTAGCATTCTTGTTGGATAGCGCCATAATTATCTTATGATAGTTTTGTTTCTTTCATGTGGATTTTTAGGGTAGCATTTAACCAAAGAGTTTATTTATTTATGTCACAAATTTTAAAAAATCACATAAAGTTAAAGATAATTTTTAAAATTATCAGTCCTTTCCAGATATATATATTTTTAAAAAATTCTTAGCTGGCCAGAAGAATTCTCCCTTCTTTGAATTATATTCTACATTTTTTTTAATTTTGAGGTACCATCCATATATTTGGTAAGCAAATTGTTAAGGGATTTTCGTTCAAGTAGAGATAATAGTATTTCAGGTTTTAATATGATTAGCAATTCTTTTGGTATTACTTTCATTAAAAGAAATCAAGGCTATTCACCAGTTTAATTTTTTACAGAAAAAAAAAGTTTTATAAATCTACCTCATACATGCTTCTTGATTCTTTTATATAGACTAAAATGGAATTTCTAAAGCATGTTAAATATTGATTATATTGTTTAAAGGCATACATAATTATTTAAAACTCTTTTCCAAAATTGTGTGCAGAAAAATAGAAGAAACAGGGAGAAAAGGTGAGTAAAAATCTTCTGGGGTTCAGTTGTGCAGTGTGTACCCAGCAATATTAAAATACTAATTTTGTTCCATTTAATGGTAAAGAAATATTTCTTTTTCCTCCATTGCCTAAAGGTCATCTATAATTGAGGACAAGTTAGCAAGAGTCCAGAGGCTGAGTGTGGCTTTGATCTAGGTGTCCAGCCTTTCTAAGTGCAAATCATTCTGGGCAGAATGGGAGGAGTCACATCAATGAATTGGTTGCCTTATTAAAGGTTATCAAGATCCCCTCTTTCCTCTTCCCTAACCTCCTTCCTCCGCCCACGCTTTGTGAGCACTTCTGCATTTCTGTAGCACCGTTGACTTTGTCTTGCAGAAATTGTATTCAGATATAATACTAAACCTTAAACCTATTCTTCTTTATTTGCACTTGGGTTACCCCGATTTCACTCCGAGATTCATGTCATGTGTTTTCATTTCTGACCAAGCTCGAATCATTTAAAAATATATATAGCACATGTTATTTGCTTTGGGATAAGCAGAATATTCTTCTTATTCTCAAAAAAGGAGTATGATATCATTTGTGATTCATTATAATGCTTTCATTCAAGATTTAGGGCAGTAACATTGATACTGTGGATTTTCTTTTGAAGTAAAAAAAATAGCAGTAAATGTTCCATATTAGAGTATATCCTAGAAAATGTTAAACAGATACATGTACAACCTAGGTACATTCATGGACTTCTTTGGTAATATTTTTATTATGTTTTTACTTACAAAAACTTAATGAAACAGGAAAAAGATTAAAATTATTCTAAACAGCCTTTTACCGATTATTTAGACTGCCTTGCAAAATTTGAAAACTTGGCAGTAATTTTATCAAACACCTTATAAATCATTGTCAGAGTAATGTTAAACCATCATTAAGAATTACACTATAACCAATTATTTTTATAATAAAATATTTCATCAATTACAAAATGCATTAATCTTTTATCCCATTTAGGTAAAAATAAGTGAGCTATTTCCAAAAGCAGTGCTTCTTATAAGTGCTTTTGCCTGACCAACTTATAGTCACAAAATTTTGTGCTTTTTTCTATTAAACAGAAGTCCTTTTTCATTGGAGCATTGGTAGTTTTAATTTCAATTTCCATACTATTTAATCATCCAAATATATTTACAAAAGCACTTTAGCTATTGTTCTGCAGTTAAAGAGATGATGTTGATAGCTATACATTTCTTTCTAGTGATGTCTTAAAGTTATAAGGCAAATTTTTTTGGAAAGGAATAAATCCTGTGACAAGTAATTACAGATATTTCCATTTATTTCTTTGGTGATTCAATCATCTTAGAGAGTTTAGGGCAGATAGACTAAATTTTGCACTTAAAGTGACTATAGAATTTGTGTGGTATTAAAGTGAGTATTTACTATTGCCTACTAAAATGACACATATGTATTTCTTTTGGGATGATTCCATTTCATTTAACACACTGTTTCTGCAGTATCTTTTAATAATAACAAACCTCTAATTGCTCATACGTCTGTACTATGAGCTTAAGATAAATTATAATTTAATGTAACATTGTGTGTTAACTATACTTCAATGGAAAAAGCTAAAATATAGTTAAGTATATGTAGACTGGATTTAGTGTATAGTTTTATTGTTTTTGCATTATTTACTACCAATGTGAATATTTTTATAACATGTGCTATGATCACTTTTGTGGTAATATCATGAAACATTGAAATAAATTTATTGCCTTTAATCGGTTATGTAAAAGCAAACCTTAGGATACATAGAAAATAATTATATTTATAAAGGACTCTGTAGAGTATATTTATTTATAATTTTGGCTCTTAACATTTTGAATAACAAATTCTTTAGCCTTTTAAAAAATCTATCCACATGAAAATATCTATTTGCTTTTTAAATCATGGAAAGACTATTTTCTAGAGCATTCTATCTTAAAATTGAACACAATATTACTATTGAATAATAGTAAATTTAATAATTGAAAATAAGTTTTCATTTTGAAAAATTCCCAGCACTTTTCTATTTTCTAATAAAATATTATTTCATTTTTATGGCACAACAATTAATCACCTTTGCCGTGTAGCCTGATCATATGTTATATCAGATAGTATTAACAATTGCTTTCCTGTAAATATCCAATTCTAATGCTAACAAATAGAAAAAGCTTTTGAATATAATACTTCAGCCCCTAGAAAAATTACTCTTGGTTTTGTCTGAATGTCATTTACCAAGTAAGAGATGGTTCTTTTTCCAAACATGTGATCAATATGTGTCCGTTTTCATATCATTGTTAGTAATAGATGCAATCTCATTTAGGTGCAAGGCCATTTTAACATAAGTGTATCTTAGTATAAAAAGAAGCTTGTCACACTCCGCCCTAATAGTGAAGGATTTCAGTTCCCCTTTATGCAGACATTTGCACCTAGTATTTTCCAATTCTGTAATGCAAACATTCACGGAGAGGTTAAATACAATGTTGGCTTTGCAATATGTATGCAGAAGAGCTGCACACATTTTGCACAGGCTTCGTTGAATTTAACCCTGGGTCAACAGACATGTTTAAATGTGGACTTGAACATAAATGGTGTCTACCAAAAGAAAGAAAATGAGTGTGAAGTTTCTCTAAAATGTCACAATTGATAATAAGAACAAGATCTCAAAGCAGGGGAAAATAAAAGGTGGGGACAGATGTTCCAAAATCACTTGGCTGAACATGTATTTCATCTTTTTAATTTGGTCACTATACCAAATCATAAGGGCCCAAACTGGAGTTACAACTCTCCACTAACATTTTCTTTCCTACGTTCCTGATATGTTCTCTCACTTTCCAACTTTTCTATTTCCAGGCGGTTGTACCATATGAAACTGACAGCAATTGTTCTGATTCATGGTTTAGGAGGAGTAGCTGATTAATCCCATGTCAGCAGTCTTGACCCTATGTGGAAAATAGAACCTCGGACGGCCCACTCAACAATATATCAGGGAGTAGAGTGGTGTGGCTTGCCTTGCTCTCCAATGTAATGAAAGTTTAGGGCAATACTGAACAGTGATTTGATGCCCCCCACCCCCAACCCTTTTAACCTATGTTTCAAAAGAGCATTCTGGCGTGGGGTGGCAATGTAATGAGGGGAGGGAATGAACAATTAAGATTTTGAAACAGAATCTTATGTTTCCAAATATTTCAATTGCGTTTTCCAAGAAATGCTTTGGAACATGTTCTTTCCTTAAGCATAATCATTGATTTTTTTTTTTTAATTAACTGGTTGCATGTGTTTATTTTAAGCCTGTAAATTTTCAACCTTGGCATTTTTTTTCCTTTTTAATGACAATAGAATGCCCTTCCACCTTTTATGCAGAGATCTAATTGTACTTATTATAAAACAATTGCAGATAACTCCAAATCTTAGAATCATGTGTAATATGTACATATCATATTTTGAAAATACAAAAACCAAGCTTTGAGGAACCCATTTAGTGATTAATCAGATAACCCCCCCCCTTTTTTTTCCACACAAGCTCTAAACTGGGCATGTATTTCTGCTATGAATTAGGAGAAAACCTTAGTACTGTATATTCTGTTTTTTGTGCTTATGATTAAAATAAAAGGAGAAAGTGGAATTACATCTTTTTTAAAGGGGACCAGTGCATGAAGGCACTAATGTGTGAATTTTATTTACAACTATAAAGCAGATTGAAATGCCAAAGCAACTTAAAAATCTGTCAAATAATGCTAAATCTTAAAGCACACAGTGCTGTAAGTGGTGGTCACAGCACAAGTTGGATTTTAGTATTGGAAGCCATGCACAACTAGTAAGGGAAAAGAAAAAAAAAAAAACCTACCTAGCATAACTAGATAAAGCTAAAATGTGCTGAAATATTCCCGTGCGAACTGCATAATAGCACTTCCAACGGCCCCTTTCTGTCACCCACCGTAACCATCAAGCCCGGATTCTGCAGCAGTCAGGTGAACGGCCTCAGAGCTCTTATGGCTGGCTGCATAGAATTCTGAGGAAAAACACGTCCATATGATTTTTCCTTGGACAATAATAAACAGTCATTTTGGTGCATTTAGATTTTTCCTAAATAAATTTGAAACGAATTATGCAAGATTTTCTTCAGTATCTTCCTAAAGTGAAGGTTTTATTTTGACCGAATCCTTCACTATGAATGTGCAGCCCTTTGATCAGATGACATTTGCATTTCTGTATGGGGTAGGGTTTTATGTTCTTTTCATCTATACTGTCTACCGCGTGTATCATGTTGGTTTATGCTAGTCATCATTTAAAACACTAGGTACCAAGTGTTGCCTTGTGAACAGAATCCATATGAATAAGCAGAAGACAATAGAATAGTGCAATTTAAAATTAAAATTAATAGGTCTTGTGAATGAAACAT
The DNA here is from genome assembly GCA_004023965.1 of Spilogale gracilis. Taxonomy (NCBI): domain Eukaryota; kingdom Metazoa; phylum Chordata; class Mammalia; order Carnivora; family Mephitidae; genus Spilogale; species Spilogale gracilis. The sequence goes on along the minus strand of PITA01002243.1, from coordinate 49,630 downwards.
ATTTTTGGTATGGGTGTTTTAAACATTTTATGCTCAGATACAAAATGCAATAGTTTGTTTTTAGATTAGGCCTGTCTCACATATCTAACAACAGCAACAACAACAACAACAACAACAACAAAAGAAATGCTTTTCAAGGCTTTTCTTCTGAGACAAGCACTCTGTACATACCGTCAAGGCGCTTAGAATTAAAAAATAATAATAAAACAGACCATAGATTACATTATGTTGTCCAAAGAGTGCTTACACATGAGGCTCTGGTTCTATGAAAAAGTATCTTTTGAGAGATCAGCAAGCACCTGCATTGTCTACAGAAATGGAAAGAATTTGTAAGTGCATGTGTGTGAAGTGATCTTTATCTTCACTATTTTTTTTTTCTTTTTTAAGAAGGCAACATTTTTTTTTCTTTGCTGCAAGGAGAAATGTTCTTCTACCTTCCCTCAGAAAGCTGGTGGAAAACAATTCTCCCTTTTTCTCTGGTTTCGAAGGCATCTTTCCATAAAGAAATAGCAAAACCCTGCCGGCTTCATTTATCCACATGTGGCTATTAAAACTGCGTGGATCTCAAAGGCATACAAACACCTTGTCAATAAAGTAGTAAATTAAACAACTGGCATTAAAAAAAAATCTTCCAGTGAATTTTCTCATTAGCAACCAACTATTTTGGGTGCTTTCAGGCTCAGAGCTTTAACATTTGATGAAATTTAAATGATACAGGCTTTGGGTTTATAGAGAAGTATAACAGACATTGAGTGAACTCATTCATGTTGTCATTTTTCAGAAGAATATTTCAATTTAACTTAGTTTCTCTTAAAAGAACAACAGCTTTATTTACTAGGTTTCACATAGCACATTCTTCTCAAAAATATGATTTAAGTTTGCGTTTTGAAGCACTGTGATAGCGTTCATCAAAAATAAAAGCTATGCAGAATACAAATTACATATCTCTCAATCAGAGAGAGTTTAGGCTCTAATGTCAAGAATATATTATTGGAGAAGAGCCTTTTTGTGTCTTCACTAATCGGATGGTTCTTTCTGCTTTTCCTCACCTACTGAGCGAGGCAGCATGTAGTGTCTATGAAGAAGCTTGATGTTTCTCAGATAATGTGGTTTGGAAGATGCTGTGTGCAAGCTTATTTGCTTCTGTGTTGTGTTCATAAGCAGGAGAATGTAATTCATTTCTGCATATCTGCTAGACTGGACAAATCAAGGAGACAATCCGTGGTTAGCTCTGTCAGGCCCTTTGTCCTACTGCTGCTGTGAGTGGAAGTACAATGGAAGCAAAGTGGAATATATAAGAGTCCAGCTGCCTTGTTGTGACAGCCTGGTCCCCCCATTGCACTATGTCAGCTCATGTTTGTGTACGGGGAGCCAATCCATAAGATGACAATGCAAATTGTGTGAAAAGTCTTCTATAAGATAACAAATCATGTTGGGGGTTGAGGTGCAGGAGGAGAGGAAAAGGGGAGGTTGGACACATGTCTAAGAAAAATAATGACCCGTAAAAGGTTATATTTTTGGTACAGTGATTACATTCAAATGCAAGGCCCTTATCCCAATTCTGGCATGTGTCTCAAAGACGCAGGTAGGCGCTTACACTTAAATCTATCATACCATTGCTGTGTGCAAGGTTCTGCATTAATATTACTTTTAGGGCTGTTTATATTTCATTTACGCATGCAATTAATCATCTTTACTGTGTTGATGCTACTGGCGTCAGCAGTGTGACTTAATTAAATTTGAAATTATAGTACAGTAAATATAGGCTTCCAACTAGCCAGTCCAAATTAAATGCTGTGGTCTATTTCTTACCCATGGTGTTTTCCAATTTAAGTGTTCATTTGAAAGGTTACATTTCAGACTGAAATCAGTTTTTTTTTTTTTAACTTAACTGTTGCTAAACTAGAATAGCTCTCTTTCAATGAGTCCTTTATTTCTATCCATTATCTCTTTTCTTAATATATAGTACAATGCCATCTGCATTTATTACATCACCTTTAATATTTATCTGATTAGCTACTTAATGTTCTTTAAGGAATGTCTTTACTCCCTTTAAACATTTCCTCTGCTACATCAGCCCTGAGCTGCTTTAAAAGGTCTCGCCTCCATTTTGTTTCAGGCTGGTAATCAAGCAATTAGCCCACAAAATGGAGGTTCTCAGCTCTGCTCTATATACTGGCTCTCAGATGGGTGGTTTTACCTGTTTGAAAGCTCAGGCAGAACGGTTTACTGTTGATCTTGTTAAATTGGCCTCTGAAGAATGTTCTTATGATGTCAAATAAGTGACTCTTGCTTAGGAGAAACCTTAGCTGCTTGAGACCTTTACGGTGTTATCACCAGAGAATTATCCCATCTGCAAGACGTGCGTGTCTCTGGCTCTTCTTACTTGATAGAGTGAACATTTAAACCATTTATTCACAAATTCCAATGGTAAAGTGCCAAGCTCTAAAACACTGCTAACTTAATTTCTTTAAATGTTTATATATTATGTATTACAGTCTTCTTCAGACAGTTCATAACATGTCTAGCAAGGTATCTGACCAGAAAGGCAGTCACTCTCCTATCTTATATACAATACAGGGTTTGAATGCTAGCAAATTTGTCATCCGTAAAGTGCAGCACAGGACTTGTGTGTAAAAAGCACAAGTCCCCCGCCCCCTTTTTTTTAATGCAGTGCTGCCTTGTCTGCACTTTTTGAAATTGCATATTTATCAGTTCATGAATTATTCATGAGATTGGAAAAGTGGGGGGGGCAAGAATGAGGAAGACGAGCATACAAAAAAAAAATGTATGTTTGAAATACTTGGGATACGAGATGCTTTTAATGTGTATGCCAGCAATTCTGCTCAAGAAGAGCTGTGTTTTGATTTTTTTTCTGTATGTCATGTTTAGAATCAGTGTTGTATATTTTAATATTTAAAAATTGTTATTCTGTCTTGTCTACTTCTTTCTGGGTAAATTCGGGAAAGCACAGTTTAAAATTAGGTGAAATAGGGACTAAAATGACCAGAGCATTTAAAAAACTTTTAAAGTGGAGAGTATTTAATAAATTTTAATCTTTTGTCTGTCAGCCTCTATTGTCAAGAAAGAGCTGACAGATTGAGGATTAATGAAATGTTTCATAAATTAGAAATGAAACTATCAGCAGAATGTCCAAAGTAGGGCTCAAACATTGCTTGGACAAGAGCTTTGGCCCGATAGAATAGTCCATTCTTAAATCCAATCCCTTTTCAATCGCACGGGGCAAAAATAAACCTCTCATATCCGCTGGCTGAAAACATATCCTCAGCTTCTTTCATTGAATAAATCAATGTTGTCCACATGTTTTTGACATGTTGTTATTTTTTACTTTTTTTTTCTCAAAAGCAAATTAAAAACAAAAGAAAAGGAACATGAAAAAAACCCTCAGAAATGACTTTAAAACCAGGAAACTCAACGTGAAAAGTTTCATTGCAGAGTATAAACAGTTGACAGGTAGAATAATACCAAATATAAGGTGGAATTGCAAATCTCCTATTCACAGAGCGCTTCATGGGGTCCATGAGTTTTGGGGTGGGAGGAGTGTGTGGGTTTACTGGGCTAGGAAAGGGTGGCTGTATTTAGGACCATGCTGTGACTTCCTATTATAATCCACAAAATAATATCAGGATGACTCAGTCCCTAACCCCCAAACTAACCTTCCCTGTTAAAGACACACGAATAGTATAATATTGAATTCTAAACACACTGCTTTCTTATTCTTAATTCCCACAGAATTTTTTATATAAAACATGAAACACAGGGAATGTGTTAGCTTAAAATAAATAAGGAACATGGGATGCATTGAGCCCTGAAGATGTGCTATGCTAAAAAGAAAAATATTTTGTGTGTATGTTACATGGCATATTCTCTGGTTGGGGTTCAGAGAATCCTGATCCAGGTATTACCAGGTTAAAGTTGAACCAAGAAGCCTTTACATTCTTTCTCTTACCATTCTGATCATTTGGATTTCCGTAAGGTTGTTCTGAACACTCACCTGAAGTACCTTTCCTCCTATTGGCCAGAGAAATATAATTTGAAAGTGGGCTAGGAGAGTGTATAAAAATGTTTAACCTAATCACTCCCTAATGACAGCGACTTATGTCCTTAGTGCAGTCGATTTGTTTCCTGGGTTTTAAAAGTAGATTATTTCCATGGTGCAGGCTTAGTGTAAGCTGTTGAAAACTACAAGCACTGCACTTCAGCCTGAGTTTGGGACATTCGCCAAGGGTAATCTGATTAAAAGGGCATTTTTTTACAACACTGTGCTGCTTTGAAAATTCTGTGCAGCCCGATAGAGTGGGGGCCAAAAAATTGCTTTTTGAAGACGAGTTTTCTTAAACAAAATGAAAAGCCTGATGATTCTCTTCAACCTAAGTGCAATGGATAAACAAAAGTCCTTGGTACGGCATCTGTTACCCACCGCAAGTCTTTCCATGATCTGCTTAATGCAGCTGTTTCGCAGCTTTTGCTTTTAGCCACATAGAACTTCTGACACAGAAGCCTGACCCTTTAGCCCAGTTCTGTGGAGAAGTAGGATAAAAAACGTTTCTGGCTCTAGCTTTGTGATTGTGTGACCTGCACTGCAGTCTGCATGAAGTAGCCATAATGGTTACCTGAAAGTTTAGCAGCTCCAAGTTGTTAAAAAGTAATTATCGTAACTCAAATCTTGCGTGTCTTTTTAAAGATGGAATATAATACCAATTAAATATGTCATGTTTGCACACATCAGAATGCACTCAAAAGAAACCTTCTTGCATCGCTTATTTTATTGAAGTATTTTCCTATTCTTCCATGGGATCTAAATAGGCAAGTAAGATAGATAACTGAATCTGTTCCCATTTTCCAGACATCCCTGGGGTGGGACAAATAGTAAATTCATGTGAGAATCCATCCTTTTAAATAGCACAGGGCACTTTGTATGCATAGCCTACAGAGGAGGGTTTGGTTTCTGTTGCTTCTTTAAACTCTCTCTGCTAATGGAACTTGGCATTTTGTCTTTGTTGGAGTGGCCTTTACCAGTTTCCTGCTCTTCTCCCCCCAAATCAAGGCTCTTCAAAGTAGCTGGGTAACAAGATGCCAACACAGTTCTGATGAGAAAAATAAAATACATTTTAATGCCATGTGCCATTGATTCAGTAAATGTGCCAAGCACTGTAGCCATGCCATATAGGAATCAATTCCTGCCCACAGGCTGATCATACTCTACTGAGGGAGAGAAAGTACAATGCAAAAGGGGTAAGCATTCTATTTCATCCAGACACCAATTGCCGAGGGACCCGAGAGGAGGGAACGGTATTACTTCCTGAAAAAGATTGGCATTGATGAACTATAGTTTCAGAAAAAAAAAAAAAGAAACCAAAAGTATTCCTTTCTAGAGTGGAACGTCTTATAATTGCCAACTTTTCGTATCACAATAGAAATCAATGTCAATGAAAAGACATAGACAATATTGCGCACATACATACACAACATTAAGACCTCTTATTGTCTGGCCAAAGCTTTCCTACATTTTAGCAGTACCCTAAAACACACTGGATTCTTCTACATAGCATGTTTCTAAATTCTGCAGTCTGCAATTTCATGGAAATAAATCCCTGCGCATGTTGTTCTCAGTAAATATAAAAAATGGTGGCATTTCTTAAAATACACTTTCTAACTTTTGGTAACATGGAGAGAATGTGCTGAAAACAACTTGAGTCAAAATAGAAACCCAGAGACACTGCAAATTGAATTAGGCCTTCCCCCACGACAAATATCTAGTGCATTTCTTTGTTAAAGATGATAGTTTTTCTTCTGAGCCATCTTTAACTTCCTGGGAACATCACTAGAAGGCTTTAGGACTGTGTGCTATGGTAAAGATGGGTCAATGCTAAAATATGGTGTTTCCAAAGAAACTCTTTGCAGTTATTAGCTCATGTTCCAGGAAAGCCGTGCTGTCACTTCAGAGCAAAATTCCCATCTGTGCCAACAGAGTTGTCCTTATGGATTCAGAGAGCATTTTATGGTCTTTCTTCCCCCTGCAGAATAGAAAGGGTAATTTGACTCAGGCACATTAATATGAATGGCTTGGAGTTATATGATTGAAGATTTTTTAATACTAGCACTAACGTCAGCGTATAGGGTAGAAACAGTGCTCCAGGGTGTCAATGAGCCAAAGTACATATTCCTGTGACCAGAGAGACAAAGAGAAATTATTTTATTCTGTAGAGGCATAGGTAAGAATGAAGAGGTGTTTTCCTGCTCTCTCTGTATCTGGCATGTTATTTCAGAAGCAGCCCTTTTAAACCTTCTAGGAACAACTGGCCATGAGAGGTCACAGCTCTCCTTCTCTGCCTGCATGAGCCTTCTGTCGTGCCAGTAACGTTTGTTAGCCAATTTTACCCTTTGAAGTTTGGTGGTAGATTTGTTTTTTTGGTTTTTTGGGGGTTTTTTTGTTTTTTTCAATTTTAGATTTTGGATATCTCTTTAAGATTTTTGAATTTCGTGCCACTCAAAATGAGATATTCATGTCAGGGAGATGTCCTGCTGTTCTAGGAAAGGGAGGGGGACACCATTAAAAAAAAAAAATCTTGATAATCAAGGCCACCTGTGATCCTACGCTGCTTTCTGGAGCACAAAGGCACGGAGGAAAGCTTCTCCAAACCAAAGCAAAATTTCTGTGATCCACAAGACACTTCAGCCTCTTCCTACTGAGAAAGAAAGAAAATCATACTACAGCAGGATCAGCTGCTCTCTGTTCCTTCTTTAAAAAAAATCGAGGTGGTTGCTATTTAACACAAAACCCTGTGACCTTAGTACCCTGGCTGCTTTGAAACACCGAACTATTTAATGATGCAAATTACAAACAGAGGGAAAACATCAGAAGAGTCTGACTGGAAATTAGCTTGTTGGACTGAAAATTAGCTAGCTTAATCGAACTTGCAGGACTCACATTTACTCTGCAGAAGCCTGGCTTGGAGGTTTGGTCCATTTGCATTGTCTTACTACTCAGTAGAACCCTTGGAATTGTTGAAAATTAGAGACAAGACAAATCTATCTTCTATTTACATGGTTGAAATGACCAAACGACCTCTTGGAGTTTTAGTTAGCGCCTTATGCTTTCTAAAGAACCATGGCATTAGATGCTTGCAAAAAGCCACTAGAAAAATCAAATTAAATTATGACTATATTTCAACAATTCCTAAAACGCTGAGTCAAATGGTTTTTTCATTCTGAAGAACTGGGATAAATCACATATGTGTTGGTACATAATTACATTTTTCTTTGGTGTGAGGACATGGTAACAACATGACCCAATTCATGCAGAGAGAATCCTTGTAAACATCGAGTCTAGTCAAAGACTTCAAAGACATGCTTAAAACACAGGACTATGTTTGAGGCTTATGAATAATTCCAAAGGTCAAAAAATTGTATCATGTAGCGATAACAGCATCAGGTCATGAAGATCTATATTAAGAACATCAGCTCTTAAATTAAAGGAAGGACTCAACAACTTTAAAATCATAATTTTATTTTCTAAGAGCTGTTTCTTTGAACAGCTTCAGAAATATTTGTGATTTCATATTTTTTTATAGATGGAATGACCATTTTTTTTCATACTAAGGGAGCAAACATCTGAAATCATTTGCCAAGCAGATCTGCTTCATGTCTAGCCTAGCAATCAAATGTTTCTCTCTGATTGAAAAAAATAACATATATAAATGATGACACCCAGTACAGTGTATCCCTTAATTTAAAAAAATCTGTAAGTGGTAAAGTATAACTCATTAAAAAGTTGTCTCCTATACACCTCCCCCAAAGAAAACTGTAAGTTTAACTTGAGAAATATAGTAGTTTGGGATACAGTTGGAAGCAATATAACAGCCCAGAGATGGTGAAATTTACTGTTATCATAATAAAATAATATTGATGACTTTAGGCAAAATTCATCAAAAATAAATGATAAATATTTTTATCATTTTTCTATTTTAAAAAGTAAAATATGTCATTATTTGTTATTGATAGACTTTAAATTTTAATGAAAATATCTGGTAATAGTTTCTGAATTTCTCTTGAGGTTACTGACAGTTCATAAATATGTCAACTTTAGTTATTAGGGACATATTGTAATTCCTAACTTTTTATAGGATGGATAACTTATTATCTTTGCAACTATTTTAAAACAGCTGAGGTTATTTGAAAACTCAGTCCCTGTTAAATGTTTTAAATTAGATGTTTTCCAGTGATGAAATAGCCTATAGGCTTTCACAAAATGCCAGTCTCAATAGCACCAGGTATCCAAAGTATTTAATAGGAATATTATAGTCTATCTTGGCTAGAGTAGCGGACTATTTCTAAGCAGTTTTTGCGAACTAAACAATAGATGTTACTGGTTAATATTTTGGCAAGTGTTGAATAAATTTATTAGCTATTATTAAATGCTTATCAAATCCCATTTTACAAATTAACACACAAATCTCACCTGCAAAAATGATGCTACCAACATCTGCAGTCTACATGTAACTAGCACTTAATATTTTGAGTTATTTATTTACTTGTGTGTCTTTAAAGTGATAGAAAGACAAAGGAGCCGTGGTCTTCAAAGAAAAAAAGACTGTGAAATTGGTTTATTAAGTCTGAATTTCTCTGATGTGTATAATCTATTGTCTGTTGATTGCATACATCCATGGTTTCTGGTTTCATTTTCTTATAACTGTGACAAACAGCCAATGCAAAAACCAGTTATTTAAATAAGATAATTCTTTATGTTACTGTGAAAATACATTCAGGTGATGATAAAGTGTCTTCTCTTTCATTGGCATTTAGGGTCACTTTTTGCAGTGCTACTCAGATTTGGGTGCTTGGTTCTAAATAACTCTCATTTTGTAATCTGAACAATTTTCCAAAAATATTTCACCTCCAGAAGGAAATTACCCAAGATCCTCTGCCTTCACCTTCCCCACTGCCTCTCCTTTGCTCTACCTCTCCAATTTTCTGAATAGGTGAATATGTTATCACATCACCTGACTCACTGTTTAAATCCATGGCCCTCATCTAACTATTCTAATACATTGGCCTGGAGTTTGATTATCTCTGGGGAATCCTTGGGCTGATAACATAGTGGTCAGGCCAACACAGGGACTAGAAAACACAGAGCCATTCTCTTTATTCTATGAAATACGATTCACAGTGTGAATTTCACGTTGGCTCAGACATTTTTGTTACTCTATTTGGTTGGTCTTGATTCTTAAGCATTTGGAGAGCTAACATCCCCCTCCCCCAACACCCGTGAGTTAAAAGCATCGAATATGTTTGGTGACTAAGCTAATTCTGAAGCCTCACTTATTTACACAGAGAACGAGTTACAATAGCACATACATAATACCTATTATGATGTTTTTAGACTGTATTAGTATATCTGTATATATACAGATGGCAAGTAATTTTATTTAGTTCATGTTATTTCAAAAAAAGGTCTCGCGTGCATTGAAACTGGAAATTGTTTTTAGGCAGAGTGTATATACATTTTACAATGGGGGAAAAATCTTTCCTTAAAAAATAATAGCGGTTAAATTTTGGCATTCATGTTGATAGATTCGGAGTGAATCTTCCCCAGAAAGTGGGAGCTGAGGGGAAGAGGTCAGCTCGCCCTCCCTTCCTCTCTGCACAGAGCAGGCGGTTGCTCTGCGTGGGGCCCTGGGCGGTGTTGCGGCTCTGCAGGAAAGGCCTCTCTGCCCTATAAGCACATTCACCCCGAGCCCAAGCTGTGGACAGCTCCTCCGTGGAGAAACAGTCTTTTCGTCCTTTTCCTCTTCCAGCCCTCCATTCTCCCGCTCCTGGTCACCGCAATCTGAGCTCTGCATGTGAGCTGCGACGTCTGACATTCTTGCAGCAGAGTTTGGGGGTGAGGAGGGGGGACAATACTGGGTGCATGTGCGGTGTGGGAGGGCACAGGGAGAACAGAGGGAAAGATGGGGTGGCAGAGAGGCACAGGCAGGAAGGGAGACAGGGCGCGGGTGAGGCTTATCTCTTCCCCCTAGATCCCCCTTGATCTCAAGGCCAAGAATAGAACCGCCTATTAATAAAAGCAAATCCTATTTAAACACATTGCCTTCTCCACCGATGAGGACTATGGGTTTCAGGTATCAGAGTCCACTTATCATCGCCTTAGGTGGATTTCAAAGGCATTTTTCCCCCCTCACAGAACTGCGTTTTCTAGAAAGCTTCCACATGTTTACTTATTCTACCACCACCAACAGGTCATTTGTGTTTCTGGCATACTATGGTCATTACATAAGAGTAAATAGTATTAACAACAAGAATTGGAATTCAGAATTACTTTACCCACATGTAAAATTAATGTTTTCCTTCCTGCAGGCACAATGGGAGCTTGAGAAGCTTATATAAAAAGTACCACAGAATTGTACAAGTAAGCATTACGACGATTAGCATCCTCTTCTTTAAAAAAAAAAGAATTGAAGAAGTAATTAGCAAAGAAAATATTGCTTACTTAAAGAGAGATGACACTTCAGTCAAATAAATTCTGTAGATTCTAAACTTTTAACTTTTCATCATGTGATCTCCCAAGCAATAGCTCACTGAGCATTTTCTCATTTTCTCAGTGAAGGCATCGTTCAGACTAATTCAGCGGCAGCGAATGCATTGAGTGTACACTTACACCCTTCATAAAAAGATCTGATGGGAGGCAGACAGCCAGAGAGAACTTCAAGGATTTGGCAAAGGCGAGGACATATCTTAACCTATCCTAAATTCTCATTTTGAACATGTAAAATTTCAGTCACTTAAAAAAATAAATTTAATTATGTGTAGCTCAGTACTTTCTTCACAGTACTGGTACTAGAAATAGTTTAAGAACAAACTGTTCTGGGTTTTATTTTTACTGGATCTGTAGGTAAGACTGCCAAAACTGTCACTTAAAAAATGTTGTTTGCCACCAGATTTTGGAGTCCTCGTTTCTGGTTCAGAACTTTGAAAATAGCAGCCAAATGTTTGGATACTTGTTCAGTTGTGCAGATAGAAATTCCAGGACAGTCCAAAGCATTCCTATCTGTAAACAGAAATAATAATAACAATAGTATTAAGGATAAGAAAGAAAAAGGAGAAGAGAAGAGAAGGAAGGAAGGTGAAAAAGCAACGGAATACGAAAATTTACAAACAGTGGGCTTTGACCTACTTTGAAACCTCTCCTTCCTACTTGGCTATATTTTCAAAGACAGAGTCCGCTTCCTCACAGAGTAACATGATTATTCTTTCATGGCACCTTAGAATTCCAGAAAGAAAGGACCTCTGGGGTCACCTTGACATCTCCTGCCACTGCAGGCTGCAGCCTGGGGCCTCACGGATTGTGCCGTATGATGCATTACGGCAGGTTCAGATGTTAATGTGACTCCCATGATTAGAAAGGGGAAAAGATTTCTTTTATAAACGAGGTTTTGCAGCGACCATTTCCAGATTACTCAGCCACATGCACCGGGTCTACCTTCCTCCTGCTCTTGCCTCCCTCTACGGCAAACAAAAGGAACAGTACTCTGAATATTTTTTGTTGTTCTCTGGGTTGCTCTGGTTGGGCAAAGATCATCATGCTCTGATTTAGTGTTTTCAAGTAAGTGTGCCCTCTGCTGCAGCAGTCTATTGAGAGACAACACAGCCCAAGCGGGAGAGTTCAGCATGGCCACTAATAAAACACAAGCGCGGCTTTGTCAGGCCACGAGTGATTACTTGAACAAGTGCCAACGAAGAAACCAAACATTAGAGCTCAGTGCTTCAGACCCTCAAGACAAAGGGCCAATTGACTTTCCTCATTAGTTTTTGTGCCAAACATGTAAACACAGTTTCCTCTCTATCTTTGATGCTCAAAACATGCCAGCTTGTTAACATCTTGGGTGGTACTGTGGTTTATGAGGCTATAAAGACTATTATGTTGGGTTTGAGTATTTTTTTTCTTTTCTTTTCTTATTGGAAAAGATCAGCTTATCCTCTTTTTTTTTTTTAAATGAAAGTAGAGTCTTTGGGGGTATTTTTCATTTATCACTAGTCTCATTGATTCAAATATAATAAGCCAGTAATGAAGAAAGAAAGAGAAAAGAAAGAGAGAGAGAGAGAGAGAGAGAGAGAGAGAGAGAAAGAAAGACAGAGAAAGAGAGGAAGGAAGGAAGGAAAGAAGGAAGGAAGAAAGGAAAAGTGAGAGAGAGACATGATCCTTATTAATTCCTGCCGAATGTGTAGGGTGAGAAGTCTGTTACGAATGTTTCAAAAGCAAAACCTGTCAGCGGGTGATTGTGAAGATGAGATGAAGGAATCCTGAGGACTCTTGGATGAGAGGTAATAATGGCTGCCAAACCAAGTCAGCTCCATCTTGGGTTGATTGATATCACACTTCCTCACCACTTTCTCTTTTAGAGTCTTATGTCAGGGGCTTGAGCTCTCATTGTGTTATTTCAGCTGTAAATTTATTTCTCCTCTCTTCCTGTTCTCTGTCTATGTTAGTTATTCAGTTCTACCTGTGCTTATCAATACTTCATAGCTCTTTACCTCTCACTGCTGATATCTCAGGCCAAAGAAAGTAGATGTCTACACGTGTTGTCACTTATGTAGTCACACAGAAAACACCTTTCCCAGATTTGTTTTCATAACGAGGTTAAGAGGAGCAAAAGAGCATTGGCTTAGTGTTAGTTAGTCAGAATTGTGAATCTTGCCTCTGTGAGCCAGTTGTATTAACCTTTTCAATTGAAAATCATTTTCACCTATTAAATTGACCAACAGTGAAATACAGTCACACAATATATTGTTGAGTAATGCCAATTGTTACAGGTTCTGTGGGTGGTTATTTAATCATGTTTCTCAATATGAAAAATGCATATATCATTTGTTTCAGCAATTCCATTTCTAGGAATTAAGTATACATGGTGATAGGAGTATAAACCAATGTAGCCACTGTGGAAAACAGTATGGATGTTCCTCAAAAAATTAAAAATAGAAATGCTATATAATTCAATAATTCCACTGTTGGGTATTTATTCGGGGAGAATGAAAACATTAACTCGAAAAGATATATGCACCTTTATGTTTAATATAACATTATTTACAATGGCAAGACATTGAAGCAACCTAAATGCCCATCAACAGATAAAAGGATAAGGAAAATGTGGTATGTGTGCATAACGGAATATTATACAGCCACAAAAAGGATGAGATTGTGCCTTCTGAAACAACACAGATAGATCTGGAGGGCACTATGCTAAGTGAAATAAGTCAGAGAGAGACAAATACATATTCAATTCATAAATGGAATCTAAAAAATGAATAAATAAATAAAAAGCAGAATCAGGACACCTGGGTGGAATAATTAGTTAAGCATTGGGCTCTTGGTTTCTGCTTATGTGGTGATGTCAGGGTTGTGAGACTGAGCTCCACAGCAGGCTCTGTTCTCAGTGTTGAGACTCTCCGTCTCAAAAAAATAAAATAAAACAAAACAAAATAAAATAAAATAAAAAATTAAAAAAGACTATCCTTCTCCCTCTGCCCCTCCCCACTGCATGCTCTCTTTCTCTCTCTCATATTAATAAATAAATCTTAAAAAAAATAAAAGCAGAGTCAGAACTCTAAATACAGAGAACACACTGATTGTTGCCAGAGAAGAAGGATGGAAGGTGGGGCAAAATAGGTGGAGGAAGATGGGAGATATAGGACTCTGGAAAGAGTAAGTCACTATAATAAAAAACAGAGCATAAGGAATACAGTCAGTGATATTATAATAGTGATGTTATGGGACAGATGGCAACTATACTTTTTGTGAGCATGGCATAATGTATAAACTCACCAAATCACTATGTTGTACAACTGTAACTATTGTAACATTGTGTACAGACTCTATGCAAATTAAAAAATAATAATAGTGCTGCTACTCTGCATGTATTAAAACAGGATTACCCCCAACTTAGGTTTTTAAGTGAAAAAATCAAGGTGTAAAACAATGTATATAATAAGCTACCATTTGGGAAAAAGAAATGTATATACATATATACACATACATTCGCATATGTGAACATGGATAATTGGTAAGAGAAGTTGCCCTAGAAAAGGGGAAACAGATATCAGAATTAGATATTTACTTTTTACTATATAACCTTTTATATGTTTTGAATTTTGTGTAATTTTCATATATTCCTTGGTCTCATGAATTAAAACATAGCTTTTTGAGGTACATGGTTTTAAGGTATATCTTAGAGGTAATACATGAATTCACTCTTAGCTATTAACAGCATTATTAAATGGCTTAGTTTTATTGAATGATTTGATGGTTAATAATTAAAACATTATTAAATAACTGACATTATTAAAACCTTAATGTAAGTTATTATATCCATTAATAAAAACTGGCTAGCGTGGACCTCTCTGGAAATGCAACTGAATATTTATATATTTTGTATATTTTGTCATGGAGGAAGGATCACATGTAAAAAAAGTGATCACAAATCTTGATAGCATAGCAAAATGAGCACCTGGAAGCAATGGGAGGACTCTGGGCCCCTGGATGGATTAGATACTGGGTGAATGGAAAGGGATGGAGGAAGAATCACTGAAAGCAGAAGGAAGACCCCTGAAGTAAAAATAAACTCAAAGACACAATCAGATACGGTGCCAGCCTTGGCCAGAAAGCCTTTAAAAAAAGTCTAAATGCTCTATGAGGTGAAGAGGTTTTAGGAGCATCCCTAAGCTTTGTAGCCTGTTTAGCACTAAAGAAGGTGCATTAGGTCTTTTGGGCCACTAGGGTACCATTTAGAGTAGTGTACTATCATTGCAGCCAATGGCCTAGAAACAAATGATTTCAAAGTAATGACACCCCAGTGGCCTGGAAGAGTTAATGTGCCTCCTAAGTGACTAATTTACCATTAGGGAGTTATTTAGCCTCTGGGGAAGATAGAATTTGTTCTCACAAAGGCAGAGTAGTTTACTAGATATCGTTGAGAAGTAGAACACAATAGAGTCCTGTTCTATTTTGACACCTTTGTAGATTTGTTCTGCTACCTTGACCAGACACTTCACATCTCTTTGTTTGGGCACATCTGTGAAACAGGGTCATGGTTCTCTGCTCTACCCAAATCTCAGGCATGATACATGGATTGCTAAATTTGCACCTCTAAAGGACTTGAAGGAGAGTGGCAGCCTATTATAGAGCTCAGAGTCATGTCCTGGGAATCAGATGACCAGATTTCAGTCCTCAGAATGGTACTGACTAGCTTGTTGGCCTTGAATATGTTTCTTAATGTCTCTAGGCCCAAGTAGTCCTTACTCGTAAAACAAGATCGGACTCGATCACCTCTAAAACCTGTTCCAACTCTAACATTCATGAATTGTAGCCAAACACCTAAGAAATACTGAATCAAATGAAAGAGTTTACAAAATGTACAATAAAATTTTACCACTTTCACTTTCTCCCAAGTTCTTCTATCATTGATTGGAGCAATAACATGTACCAAGAATGTAAATTTTAGAGAATACATCTAAGCAAAGGAGATAAATATGAATGAGAAAAAGATGTTTTCTATCAGTGATAGATTCCCTACTCTGTTTTGAAAGATGGGGCATGTACTCATGAAAAGGCAAAAGACAACTTTTAAGGAAATATATCCAACAAGACAAATAATACAAATAATGCATAGACACATTAAAAAAAAACCAAAAAACAACAGGTGTGGTTAAACCAAGAAGGCTTCCTGAAAGATGCAGAGAAAAGAAGATATTTGGGTTAGCAGAGTAGAGTAAGGAAGATATTACAGTGGGGGAATAATTTATGCAAAGGCAAGAATTTGAGAACAGTAATATAAGCAGAGTGGTAAGCAAATTGGCAATACTATAGTAGAGATTTTGCATAAGAGACTAATAGAATATTAGAATGAGAAAGTTAAGGATGTTATAGAAGGAAAAGTTTATTGATAAAAAAGCTTAATAGCGATTATGGAGAGTTTTTATATGAAAATATAGGAAGTTATGGGACACCTGGGTGGCTCAGTTGGTTAAGTATCTACCTTTGCCTCAGGTCACATCCCAGGGACGTGGGATTGCACCCCACATCAGGCTGCTTGCTCAGCAGGGAGCCTGCTTCTCTCCTGCATGCCATACCCCTGCTTGTGCTCACTCTCCCTCTCTTTCTCTCTCTGACAAATCAATAAAATCTTAAAAAAATAACCCCGAAAATATAGAAGTTTAAGGTTCATAAATGTTTTGGGACAGAATCATGGCATGACAAAAGCTATGTGTAAAAGAATATTATTCATCAGGGGCGCCTGGGTGGCTCAGTTGGTTAGGCGACTGCCTTCGGCTCAGGTCATGATCCCGGAGACCCGGGATCGAGTCCCACATCGGGCTCCCTGCTCGGCAGGAGGCCTGCTTCTCCTTCTCTCACTCCCCCTGCTTGTGTTCCCTCTCTGGCTGTGTTTCTCTCTGTCAAATAAATAAAAAGTCCTTAAAAAAATATTATTCATCAAAAGAAAGTCATCAAGGCTGAGAGCAAATTTGGGGACACCACCAGACAAATACAGATTGATTATCATAATTAATATTTCAGTATGTCACATTATGTTTTCTTCTGCCTGTCTAAAATACTAACAAAATCTGAAAAAGCCATTAAATGAAATAAGAACAATATGAAGTTAAAGGAGAAGAAGCACTGTTCTAAATTTTCCACCACCTGATAAATTTTAGAATCTCATCAGTGACTGAATAAGTTGAAATCAGCATTAAAATATTTAAAAATAGAGTTTCGAAGAATTAGGTCACCATTTCTCTTTCTAATTAAGGATTAGATTGAATTGCAAGAAAAATAATAACATTTTATTGTACGTATTATGTTCTATGCATCGGAATAAACATCCTTAAAGAGATTCTTTTCTGATAAGTGATTGTCTGAAATATTTATTTCAGCTTTCCAGTGAGCCTATTGTAGATGCACAAAACCACAAGTAAAAGTCCTGAAAATATATCTAAATAGCAATCTTCTCTATTCAGTGTCTTGTCAGCACACAACGTTGCAGGACACACGGCTCAGTCTCTGATGCTGTGGTTTATAACAGCTCTCTTGCTTCAAAATAATTGTTTATATAAATCTCCATGTGGGGATCTAAATATTCCAAGTCAGCGTTGTTCTGAAGTTGAGTGAATTAACTGGGTACATAGTGAGCACAAGTTAGTGTGCAAGTGGCCTGCACAGAGTCAGAATAAGATGCTATAATGCTAGTATATAAAGCATATAGATTTTACTTATATTTTCCTTCAAGCCTCACTCGGTTTCTGCTTATTTTGATTTCATGATTATAATCATAGTCAGTCTGAGCGTATACACTTATTTCTATCAACTCTACAGAATGTGAGAATAAGAATGATCAGGAAAAAGGAGCTGGTATTGGCAGGCACAGTGCCAGCAGAGGCTTGTGAAGGTTGTGGCCCAGGACAGAGGAGGAGAGAGTAAAACTACAGAGCTATAGATCCAAGAACTCAAATAGATGCAAGGACCATTAAGCGAAGGAGCAAATTTCTCTGCAGAACTCCCTAGCTCTTCAGGGCTTGATAACTACAAGTTTAGAGCTCTTTACAAGAACTGATAGAAATAATGGTGAGACTGAGTTGCAAAGAATAAAATACATTATGTTAAATACATGTTATGTTGACGAACCTAAAGAGTTGAAAGCAAAAGAATGTTGTGTTTATAGGAATTAAGATTCAGCTAACCAGAACATTCTCCATATTGCAAAGCTTAGTTCTGGGGCACCTGGGTGCCTCAGTTAGTTAGGCATCCACCTTCCGCTCAGGTCATGATCCCAGAGTCCCAGGATCGAGCCCTGCACCGGGCTCCCTGCTCAGCAGGAAGCCTGCTTCTCCCTCTCTCACTCCCTCTGCTTGTGTTCCCTCTCTGGCTGTGTTTCTCTCTGTCAAATAAATAAAATCTTTAAAAAGAAAGAAGGTAAGAAAGAAAGAAAAGCTTAGTTCCTTGGAATTTTAGATTGCCCAGGCTTAAGTATAATATCCCTTTTTTTTCCTTCTTCTTCCTGTTCTGTAAAAGCATTGTTGATGATACAGCAGCAAAATCTCTGTGGCTTGAGTTTGGATTTGAGTTTCACTATGTAACACATGACAAGTCTCTGTATTTAGTTTCAGATTTTCTCAGATATAAAATGGTGGTAGCAATACCGACCTCAACGGGAAGATGTAACAGTTAACTAATGAAAATAAAAATGTTTTTAGATCACACTTAGTTTATTGTGTGCCAGTCTCTATGCTAAAGATTTTTATATATCAACTCAATTCTCAAAACCATGCTATCAAGTATGTTTGCTACTATCATCCCCAGATTAGAGTTGATAAAATTAAAGGATAGAGACATCATGTAACTTGTCCAGAGTCACACAATTACCTGGCAGAACCAGAATTCAAATTCATATATTTAGGCCCTGATGTTTACTCTTTGAATCACTAATCTAGTATGAAATAAGGACTACATATACAAAGCACAGTGCCTAACATAAATTTGGCTCCAGTTAGCTTCCTCTGACTTTCAATTTTCCTTCTCTAAAAAGTTAATACTAAAACAGAGAGCAACAATTTTATTTTTCTAATCACCATTCTCTTATTATGCTGTGGCTGTTTCTTCTGCTGTATGTCATCAAGCTATGATAATGATTCTGCAGTGATTACTTAACACCACTATTGTGTATTAACCAGGCAACTTCGATGTGCTAGACTCTAAAGAGTAGAGGTGCCTCATATGTGTCCTGGTCTTTGAACTGTATGTGACCCGGGGATAAGAGGGCACAATTTGGAATTCTCAAGCTTCCCAGTCGACACTGCCTTCACAGAAAAGAAAAAAATTCTGTCCATGGATTTTAAAAAAAAATATGTTATTTATTTATTTGACAGAGAGAAACACAGCTAGAGAGGGAGCACAAGCAGGGGGAGTGAGAGAGGGAGAAGCAGGCTTCCTGCTGAGCAGGGAGCCTGATGCAGGGCTCGATCCTGGGACTCTGGGATCATGATCCGAGCCGAAGGCAGACGCTCAAGCACTGAGCCACCCAGGCAGCCCCAGTCCATGGATTTTTGTGGTTTTGTCTAACACAGGGGATACACAGTCAATAGGAGCAGGAGGCTCTATATCTCATTTTGACCATGATTTTCAAGTACACATTTGAATTACATATAAGTTGTGAGAATACACTATTATAGAATAAGGGACAGCTTTAAAGAAAATTTTACGGAGAAAGTAATGGAAAGTATGGGGGAGAGGAAGTTTAAAAAAGATGAGATTTGGATAGTTCTTGGGATGTTTGGGGATGGCATAGAGCACAGAGAGATGAGATAGCAATGATCTGACTTTGGAGGTTGGTATGACTGAGTAAGTACAGTTTTGTCCAGACTTTTGACCGTTTTTCGATCATGAGAAAGCACTTCCTAGGATTATGTATTCAAGTGATTTTGAAAGAAATTATACACATAAAGCCAGATATACCATTGAGAATCATGTAACCATCTGTCTCCTAAAATAAATATGTAGTTATATATAAATCCATATAGTTATAAAAGAAATTTGAACATTTGACAGAACATTTGGAAAAGAAAGGAGAGGAGAGGGAGAGAAAGAGAAAGAGAATGAGAATCACTTCAAATATTAATATCCTAATGAAAAAACTTTGGCAATTTGTGTATATTTTCTTCCAATTTTTATTCAAAGTATGTATGTTTCACCAAGTTTCTTGCATGATATAAACATAATTTTGTCTTGCTTTATTGATTGTTTTCTTACATTAAAATATAATCTCATACCTTAAAAGCCTATATTGATAGTTTTATTTTATTTATAGTTTTATTCATTTATTCCTTTTTTAAAAAAGATTTTGTTTGTGTGTTTATTTATTCATTTTAGAGAAAGAGAATGTGAGCTGGTGGAAGAGCAGAGAGAAAGGGAGAGAGAGACCCTCAGGCAGACTGTACACTGAGCTCAGAGCTGGTGGAGGGGCTCCATCTCATGACCTTGATATCATGACTTGAGCTGAAAACAAGAGTTGTTCATTTAACTGATGGAGCCACCCAGGAGCTCTTCATTTATTCCTTTTAAAGATTGAATAACAAATACCTGTCAGGTACAATGTTATACTCTGAGAGTGTGAAGTGAATGAAATTAGTTCTTGATCTCAAATAGATTATAGATTTCTTTTGGAGGAAAACAGACATATAATTAAGGAAGTACAATATAATTTCATAGGTACAAAGAAGAATTTGAGGGATGCCTGGGTGGCTCAGCTGATTAAACATCTGACTCTTACCATGATGTCATGGGTTGTGGGATCCAGCCCTGAGTTGGACTCCTCAGTCAGCAGGGAGTCTGAAAGTTTTTCTCCCTCTGCCCCTTCCCCTGCCCTCTTTCTCTCTCCTTCCTCTCTCTCTTTCTACCTCTCTCTACCTCTCCCTGTCTAAAAATGAATAAATATATCTTAAAAGAAAAAGAAAGTAATCTGAAAAAAAAAGGAAAATGGTCAAACACTGGAGAAATGGTCATATAATGCTTTATTTTAAAAAGTTAATTTTAAGGGATGGTTACAAGCTCTTTATGCTAAAATGCTGGGGAGGAGAAGAGATGTGAACTTTCAGGCAAACGATAACGTGAACAAAGAGCCTGAACACATGGCATGTGCAAAGTACTACCCATCCCCAGAGAAGTTTCTGGTGTGAGAGGGCTTGCACAAAAAGAGGTGAGGCATAATGTAGGAGTGCATGATGAAGAGTTCTTGCGAAGTCACCAAAAAAAGCCACAATCACCTTTAAATGTGAGTAGCATCACTCTGGTGCAGATGTAGCAGGTAATCACAGAGAAGCACAGGGAGAGGAAAACTGGAAGTGAACTATGATTAAACTAGGCTGCAGATGATGATCTACAAAGATGGCTGGTTGTGCTCACATGGATGAAGCTAGAGAATACATGGAGAGGAAGGGAGTGGGTCTGATATTCCTGTGTTTATGATAGGTCTTGGTTATTGGATTGAAGTTCAGGAGGAACCCAGAGATAAAGATGGAAGAGCCATCAGAGTATATTAAAAGTGTTAAAATTGGACTCTTCCTGATTAGAGTTTGGAGTGAGAGTAGAGGTGAGAAGAGGAAGTACTCAAGGGCTCACAGATTCTGATAGCAAACACAGCTCCAAACTGGTCAGTCCAAGTTCATTCATCAACCACTTTCAGACCATATGATAGAAGACTAAGTATTCTATGATGACTAGACAATGTAGGATTTCACTGAAGGAAACCCTAAGCTAAACGAGAGGAACTTGGAGGGTCTGGCATGTGTGTTTTCTATAGTGGCTGGTACCTGACTCTCACTAGAAAATTGTCTGACTGGGATCCTCAGGCTGGCAGGATCATTGGTTACCTTAAAGGAACCCCTCCCTGTGCTAGAGCATGAATGGACTCTGAGGACATTATGCTAAGTGAAATAAGCCAATCCCAAGAGGACACATACAGCATGATTCCATTTATACAAAATACCCATAGTACTAAAATCTATAGAGACAGAAAGTAGGATGGTGTTGCCAGGGACTGCAGAAAAGGGACGTGGAATACTTTTTAATGGGTATAGAGTTTCGGTTTTGCCAAATGGAAAGAGTTCTGCAAATGGATGGTGGTGATGGTTCCATAGCAATGTAGATGTTTTTAAAGATTTTATTTATTTATTTATTTACAGAGAGAGAGAGATCACAAATAGGCAGAGAGGCAGGCAGAGAGAGAGGAGGAAGCAGCCTCCCTGCTGAGCAGAGAGCCTGGTGTGGGCCTCGATCCCAGGACCCTGAGATCATGACCTGAGCCAAAGGGAGAGGCTTTAACCCACTAAGCCACCCAGGTGCCCAACAATGTTGATATTTTTAATGTCACTGAATGTGTACTTAAAAATGGTTAAAATGGTAACATTTATATTATCTGAATTTTTTGCCACAGTTAAAGAATTAATGAATTAGGTTTTAAAAAGGAAGTCCTCCCAATAAAAACAGGCCATGGCACAATACAGGTTTGAACTTCCCAGAGGCAGAAGCTAGGAATAACTGAAGAGATCTTGGAAGCCTGTTCACCTGGCCTCATAATAGATGATTGTTCACTTTTCAGGAATTTTGTGAGCAAATTGGTATACAGGGCTATTATTAAAAATGATATAAACTGAAATAAACTATACTAATTGGCTTAAATTCCATTAATTTTATTAAAAAGAATGTTAATGCATGTTCAAAACTCATTACTTCCTTTTCATTTCATTACATTTTTTTACTATTACCTATGGAAATACTGTAAAATTTTGTGCTACCTGCATTTAGTGACATCAAATTGATAGCTTAAAGTCAGCCATGACGAGAGTAAACACATCCTAGAAATCAGAATTTATCTCCCCGGAGAGCCAATTGTTAAACTTTTCACCAACATACCCCTGGGCATAGTGCATCTCAGAGAACTGTAGATTTCTAGCAATTAGAAGTGGTGTCTCCAAGAGAGTTAGTGTTTGAGCATCAGCCCCACCCAGAGGGCACCATCAAATCTGCTCTTTCCAAATCTGTCCTTTACCTCTGGGCTCACCCTTAGCTCTATCCCTCTTCAGTGGTTTGGGATATTTTTAACATAATTTATCTGTTTCCCTATACTATAAATATAGGATGCTTTCAATAATTAGATATTTTGTGAAAGAATGCAATATATATTTTCATGAACATAGCTTTTTCTAAATAGTTTGGATTTTTTTAAGGAAAATCTTTAGAAATTGCATTAAAGATTACGGTAGTTTTAAAATTAACATTATTTTTGTAATATTAAATTATACATATCTCTAAAAATTTTATACAAAATTGGGCTATATTATATATTGATCTTTTGTCTTGTTAGTTTAATGAAATTTTTATTTTCTGACATCATTTCATATTTTGGGGACTATTAATACATGGTAGGGAAAGTCATTCTCCAACTAACCTGGTTTCTTTTTATCTTTCCCAAGATTTATAAGTTATATATTTCATTTAAAATTCTCTGAGTGGTTAACTTAAATAAAAATCATTTTTATCATAAAAATAAAATATGTGCACTATGAAAACAATTAAAATACACACGGTATAAGTGAAAAGAAAAGCTTCAAACACTATACCTCCAATGTACCCTTCCAAAACCATCAATTTCAATCATATCTGTGTTTTTAGTTTCTCTGAGGGCCACCACCATAATTCTAAATCATATTATTCTAACTCTGTGTCTTACCTTTTCAACTTCAAAGCATTTATACCCTTCCAATGCACTGAAACTATCCCAATTGTTAGTTACATAATTACTTTTGCTGTTTCTAAATTATTTCATTCATGATGTTAAATGATGTTTAAAATTTTTTATCTTATTTTATAAACCAAAATAATTATATAAATATTATTTTTTTTCACAGAACAAGGCACCTGCTGGGCCCGTATGGAAAGAATGTGATTCCGTGTTTTTATATCTTCATTGCTTGAAAAAGAATGTGCTTCAGGCATCAAATTCAAGTGGAATCTTTTTATTTCTCACCACCAATTGCTCATTATTCTGCCACATGTTCATTTACTTCATATTTGGATTAAGACTTTACTGAACAACTTTTTTCCCTGGTATTTCTAATTTCCTTTATTTATTTTTCAATTGACAGAGAAATATATGCTTTCTTCACCATCTCATGGAGATCTTCCAGCTCTTTTTTATACACCATTTTGAATAAAATCCATTTTCTTCTCAAAAGAATATCCTTGTAAAGCCTTTGACGTTTCCCTCTAGTTGGATCAACTGCTTTTCAGGTCTGTTGTACAACTGATATTTGGGTATTGTTTTCATCATACAGTATTTTTTTTTCCTTTGAGCTATGTTTAATAGCTATTTAGTAAACACCTAACAATCTCCATAATTATAAACTATAATTTCTTTCTGGAACTCCTCTTATTTGTTACACATTGGCACTCTGGATTGATATCTGTTCTGAAATACACATTCTTAAATTTCTAATCTATTTTCCATTTCCTTGTCTTTTTACTTTATTTTAAGAGTCACAGGGGCACCTGGGTGGCTCAGTCCTTAAGCGTCTGCCTCCGCCTCAGGCCATGACGCCAGAGTTCCAGGGTCAAGTTTCACATCTGCCTCCCTGCTCCATGGAAGCCTGCTTCTCCCTCTCTCACTCCCCATGCTTGTGTTCCTTCTCTAACTGTGTTTCTCTCTGTCAAATAAATAAATAAGATCTTTTAAAAAAAAGTCACAAAGTTAGATGATAATGCTGGATCTGGTGCATAGATGTTTTGGAGCCGTACATATTTTCAAAACCTGCAATTCTGACTTCTTCTTGAACAATAACAGGCTTGATAGTCCACACAGATTTGGACACAAATGGTTAGGCTGAATGATACAGTGGGTGCCGTGGGTTTCCTCTTCATGAGTGTAGGTGAACTGGGCTTTCCTCAGGAGGGCAGAGCTGAGTTTGAGGTCTGTGTATTTGCCTGGGGTCTGTTCACCTACAGGTTTCGTGTGTGATACGCAGGCAGGAGCACGCTGTGCTTGGACAAGGTCGAAGCAGGCATTTGTTTCAGGATGTCAACCCCCACATCCAGCTTACCTCTCCCCTGGCAGGTTTTTCCACTTCTATTACCATGTAGATCTCAAGTGCAAACCCTGCCATAGCCAGTCTGAATTTCTGAAGACAGAAAGGGACATGTGCCTTGTTATTTGGCATTGGTTTCTCCTATCACCTGGGTCCCCTACTCAAGTACTGCTAGTCCAGAGAGGCTTTTGAGATGATGTGACTGCCCCCCTGTTTTGATGGATGATCTTTTAAAGACCTGCTAATTTTCTTTGTTATTTGATGCTTTTTCTTTCTTAAGTGGGAAGGAATGAGTCACAACACAGTGTTTATCCCAGTCCCATTTTATATTTGAGTGCTCATTAAATCTCCTTGTCATAATGTTAGCTGGAGGGCGGCTTGACATATTCTGCTCCTAGACCAATTTCCAGCATTAGCACGCATTTGTCTGGTGGATGCTATAGCACCGCAATATGATTTTCTCCTATCCCCATTACCTGGATATCTTACTCTGATGCTATGAGAGACTACAGTCCCAGGGATGCTCTAGAACCTGGGCTCCCTCCTGACATTAAACTTCTAGTGACTTACTTATTTGGGATGAGGCCTCTAAACATGCAACCCTGCTATGATCACTGCTATCAACCCTATAATTTTGTAGGAATTATCATTTCTAAATAGATGTGGGAAGAAAATTTCTAAAGGGGAAAGGCAACAATACACGGTTCTCTAATAGTAGTAGAGGGATGGGTGACCAGGTTTTATCATGAAAAACAAGTGTCCGGTGTAGAGATTGGGTTGAGGCATCTCAGAAAAACAAAGATACTAGCTTTCATCATCTTCCTTTAAACTGTAGTTCTTTTGAGGTGGAATATTATAAATGAGTCACTGAGTTTCATTCTAAAGTTATGGAAATATATAGTTCATAAAAATCTTTCCTGGTCATGTCCACCCGTTGGTTGGCAGTGGTTTTTGCTTTCTTTTTTGTTTCAATGGTTGGTTGCCCGCTATGTATTTTTTAGTTACGTGATGAAAGAGATTGAGGTAAGTGCCATTTTTTAACACATATTGGTTGAAATATATCATGGACACAGTTATGAATTTTGAACATAATCAAGTAGTTTCCTATGACAATGTAAGAAATATTGGTTTCGGGGCACCTGGGTGGCTCAGAGGGTTAAGCTTCTGCCTTTGGCTTGGGTCATGATCTCAGGGCCCTGGGACTGAGTCCCACATCGGGCTCTCTGCTCAGCAGGGAGCCTGCTTCCCCCTCTTTCTCTGCCTGCCTCTCTGCCTATTTGTGATCTCTCTCTCTCTACCAAATAAATAAATAAAATCTTAAAAAAAATAAAGAAATATTGGTTTCACAATACCCACAAAGAAGAAATGATTATATTTGCTTCCATTAACTTAATAGCTGAAGAGTATTTTGCTCTTTAAAAGAATCTGTTAAATAATATGAATAGCATAAATAAGCTTCTTAGAAAATAAATATTACAAAATATTAACTTTTCCCCATCTTTTCTGCTGTATAAATATTTAACTTTTTAAAAAAATATTTTATTTATTTGACAGAAAGAAACACAGCTCGAGAGGGAACACAAGCAGAGGGAGTGAGAGAGGGAGAGGAAGGCTTCCCACCAAGCAGGCACTCCTCTGCTCTATAAATATTTATATTTAGTGGGTTTCCTTGCCTTTGTTACATCAGAAGTTATTAAGATATAAAATATTTCTGTAGACTGTAGTAGTTAAGTGAATAAGTTTGGAACCGGCAGGGGTGAATTTGGACTCTGATATTAACTAGGTAACCATGAACCCATTATTTAACCTTTCTTAGCATTTGTTATCTCATCTGTAAAATGGGGATAATAATACTTCTTTTGTCACAAGAGATGTGGATATTAAATAAGATAACACAGGGAAGTTCTAAGGACCAAACTAATCACCAATACATGCCAATTTTTGGCATTATTTTTTTTTTTTTTTACTTTTCTAATTTCTTCGGTGTATTTTAAGTTTGGAATAAACTTTTCAACAGTTTCATAAATATTTCACTACTTTCTTCAGGCTTTTTGATAATATGATTTGTTCCTATTTAATAATTTAATATATATACGGTTTATTTTAGGATGAGGTTAGAATCTTTAATACATCCCTGCCTCAATCTTCTAAGTATGTAGCTTTTAAATACTTTATAGAATATTATTCTTCATATTGACGTATTATGTTAATTTCATTAAAAATTAAATTATTACAAAAATAGTATCATCTGTGTGATCTAATTATTCTGAACTATTGAAATGTCTATTCTTACCTCAGGGTCAAATTTTTCAATTATGGTAGCTTTATAATATGTTTGATTATTTAATAAGACGAAGTCTATTCAATCTCACTTACAGTCCTGAATTCTGTGTCTAACCTAGGGTGTCCTATTTTTAGTTGAATAGCATGAAGTAAGGAAAAATTAATTCAAGAACCTCATCTTGGGTAGAGACTTAAAAAAGGAGAGAGAGAGAGAAAGACAAAACAAGATAAGCTATTAAAGTTTGACATAAACTCATGGGCTTTGGGAGACAAAAGCTGTTAAGTCAATAAGAAAGAGAGAGGAGTCAAGGCTAAATATCAGCGGTATATCCAAGGTATATCACAAGCATCCAAAAGAGTAGCTTAGCACACTTTTCATAGCCTAATATTAAAGAGTAAAGAATGGTTAAAAGTGCCAATAAAACTGGACATTTCCTTTCTCCCATGCTGCTTCTTTTTAGGAAATTCAGTTTTATTTGCACCTGTTCATTATTCCAAGGGAACATTAGAATCTCAGCTTTTCCATTTGTTGGCTGAATGTCATTCCCACTCACCTACTTCTCTAACTGTATTTTCATCTACAAGGTAGAGACAATGAAGTCCACCTGTAAGGATGCTTAGATATTAACCAGATACAGTCTAGACAGTGGAGGTTATAAAACATAACCAAATAACAGCTCCAACACAATAATTCATCTTTTTGCTTTTATCACTTTTTTTGTATCCAGATAAATGGACCCAAATCTCAAACCAAATGACATAAATAACCTGATTGATGACAAAGAGGGAAATAGGATTTTTTTTTCCTTTTTCAGTCCACTCTTTGGGATTGCAAATTCTTTATTCTCTCCGATGCCCAACTCTTACTGTCAGTTCACATTTCAGATAAAAGTGGCCAAATCCAGACCTACTCTGCAGCCCATCATTGATGGTTGCTCATAGTTTGCTAGACCTGGGAAGAGCAATGGTTTCACATGCTTGGACCTCTCAATGAATAATTGGCTAGGCGCTTTTCTGACTCAAAACTTTTCGGGAATGCCAAACTGAAAGTGAGCTTCTGAAATGTTGGAGTTGTCAGAGTTGGGACTCCTAGGTCTTAGTCAGTTTATCCTCAGTTCATCAGCCTCTGGGTCCCTTCTACTGGCATCTTTCCATAGGTCAGAGGCAGGACCACCCAGTTCCCGTCAGCATAGCAAGAAGGGGCACATGCTCAGAACCTAGCTTATCCTGTATTTATGGTACTTCATTTTTAACAACATCACTTTGCTTAAAAATAACCAAACAGTAATTTTAAATTTGCTTTCAGCAAAGCTATAAGAAGAAACATCTACCTGCATAATTTATAGGGGAAGGGATAGATCAATTGGGCTGTAAGCAGCTGCATGATCTCACAATATTAGTGTCATGAGACACCGGTTTGTCCTGTTGTTTGTGGCCATGGCATTGCACTTACTGAACATGGACGGCAGGATTTTATTGAAATTTGCTGTATTTATTGGTCACAATGAATAATCACTAAACCCTTGAGTGGGTCCCAGCCAGTGTGGAAATTGAACTGCAAAGCACAAGTGCTTGGCTGTAGAGTTCATTATTGTAACTTCTCAGCTTACTTCAGACGATGTTCTTGTCATTTGAAGTCTGATGGAAAAGACAAGCCAAAGATCCACTTTTCTCTGTTTAGAAAACAATGCTGCATAGCATATTTTATAAATAGATTAGAATGGTTACCAATATGCAACAAATGCTGTTCTTCATGTGTTCATGATTTTTCTAATACAAGCTTAGAACTGTGCCAGATCAACACACCAAATGTTTTACCAACTGCTCAAAAGGAGTGATGCTGTCTCATTCTGGATCATTTAGTTTGGAACACTTATCTTAACTTTACCTTTTAAAGCAACATCTCAGGGGTACTAAGACTATATTTTCTTATCCAAGAGTCAGTGAACAGGATCTGGTGAGGACTTGTACAAATTAGAGAGCAAAATGATACATTTTTATTGGTGTGGACTATTCCTATAAGTGACAACTGTGTTGTCATTTTTACTCTGTGTCTAAGTCTCTCTGAGTGTAATCTGAAAACTATAATGCTATTCTCATTACCTTAATGAAGAATTTACCAGATTAGTCAGTTTATTATGAATAATGAATGGGGAATGAATCTTGGAACACTGGAAAAAAATTTAAGTAACAATAAAAAAAATAATGAATGAGAAATCACTTCATAGGAAAAATTGAAAAAAATGACTAATAGTGAACTGACATGGGGAAACATATAATCAAAATAATCTAGCAGTTTAGAAAAAGGCACTGAAAATCTATTGATTTGATTATTGATTGCATTGTTCATGTTGTTGTAGTATATCAGTATGATTATACACTGAAAACTGAATCATCAGTTGTGACATGTATGCATTTTTTTGGAAGTTCAGTTTTGTATCAACAAACTGTTTTTTTTCAAATTCACTTTTCTTTCTATGAAGGGTACACTGTACACCGATATCTTCCTACAGCAAGGGTATTGAGCTCTAACAGAGAAAACATTTGAGTAAAATAATAGTGTATAGGACATTTTAAGAGCTTATGTGTTCTTTAAGCATCTGTGTACACTATTCTCATGGCTGTTGGATATTGCTTTGCTACCTCTTTATAGAAATGATTTTTTAAATTTAAACACTGTAATATTAATTGAGTACCTACTATGTGGTACTCGGCATGATAAATGCTTTCACTTACTCCATTTGATTTGAATGAACAAATAGGACATGTTTACAAGTGAAAAGACATGGACAAATGTGTCTAATTGTGCCTTTTCAAAGATGCAATGGGGCAGTAATATATTTGAGTTCTGAACTAATCAATCACCTTAGAACACAAGGCGAATTTTGATTAGTCTCATGCTTAGAAGCCTCTTTCCAAATTTGCAAGCTTTACTATATATTGGAATTCCAAATATCACGCTGTTCTTCCTACCTTTGTTCTTCTGCACTGATAGTTTTTAAAATGAAAGCCCTAATCTGTATTATATAGGATCATTAATTTCTGCATTTTACACTTGAGCAACAGCACTCTGATTATCTGCTGCAATGAAAAGTAAGCAGCCCTGCTTTTGCAGACTTAATTACCTACTGCAGGGCCTTTCTTTTACCCGTTACCACAAACAGTCTGGAAATGGGGTCAAAAGCATGATTAGAAACCAAATTAGCCACTGAATCCAGAAAACAAACAGGGAAACAGATCCAATAAGCCACTCTGATACAGAAATCAGTTTCCTATCACACCTGGGTTTATCCAGAGAGTCTGTTAATTTCATGTTCTTTACAAGAACAAAGCCACATAACAAAGGCTGGCCAATGACTTTTATGTCTGAGAAAACAAAATGAACTTAATAATAAGCCAGGGATCAGTGTTATGGGGGATCGGAGTCATTCCAGGTAACAGAAGCTTTTAAAGAATTTGATTTATAAATTATATAAATGCTTCAAAAATGCCCACATTGTTTTTAAAAACAGATCCTTAGATTTTACCTTTAAAAAGTCATAAAATAGGCAATTTACTGGTTTATGAACTAGTTTTATAGTAGCTTAAAATAATTAGCATTAGACTTGATTTTTTTTTTGTATATCTGTATATTATTTTATATATATTTGAAAACCTCATTAGGTACAATTATATGGGTGTTTTCTAAAGCCTTGTCAATTAATATGGCAAATCCTATCCATTTTGTGTTTTCCTTTAATCACACCCAGGTTCTAAACACAAATGCCAAAAGAAGTCGAAGTTATTTCCTAGCTACATGGAAAAGAAAGATGTCTCATAGATTAAGGTCTTCCCTTTCAGAGAATTTAATGGACAGTAATAGAATTTTATAGCATAAATGAAATGCTGATCAATTTATATTAACAGAGATAATAGTGTTTACTTTCAATATTGATATGTACAGAAACATGATCTGATTTAAAAGATTGCAGGGCAAGAGGACTATTGTTTGAAAATATGCATAAAAAGCAACAGGAAACAAAATGATAAACTATTTAAGGATCATATAGGGAAATGAGTCAATAAAAGACATAGTTAATATTAAGAGATCATTCAGTTCCATTTAGAATTTGCTTACTTGAATGTATTGTACACAATTAAATGCAACTAGCCATGGTAGCTAAAACTTAAAATGTCAAGGCTAATCCTGTTTTATTTATAGGATAGATGTTCAGAAAAGCAATAGTTTAACAAGATTTACTTTAAAAAAAGTCTTGACTAAAACATGACTGTATTTGGAAGTCATTCTTTATATATTTCAAGTGGCTACCTACCTGGTAACATACAAACAAGAGTTTATATAGTCACTTACAGCTTTATAAAGGTTATCTGTAAATCCCAATGCTGCTTGCAAAAATGAATAAAATCCATAGTTTTCCTTAGGATAGTTATTCCTTCTTTGAATTTATGCCAATTTCACTTGCATTTTTGTGCAATCTCGAACTCAGTCACAATCAGAGATGAAAAAGGTTACACTTCATAATGAAGATATCACATTTCTTTCACCAAGTAAAGGAAAAGTTTGAATAGTTATATGGTGAATATATGGGAAATATACTGAATAGGAGCAATGACCTAAGTCACAGATCTTTTCCTTTAATCAAGTTCTTTTATCCATCTTCTTTTGGGGAGTGTGTATAGGATTAAGGGAAGATTCTCTCAGTCTGCATTGTCTAATAATTTGATGGATGCTTCCACTTTGTGACTGCAGCCTTGACTAAAGTGAAGACTGAAATTTCACTGAATTAGTTTTGAAACAGCCTTAGACATGGTCTACTATTTCCTGACTTTTCAGAAGATATCAGTAAAATATAATGTCCAGGCATTATTGAACTCGGGACATTTTTCAAGGAGAAAATGACCTCATTGTTACTAACTCTTTTTCTAGAGCTATTTTCTCTCATCAGGAAACCATTGTCCAGTGAGTATAATTTTGGAGCAAAAGAACCTTATAGCCTATCCACGTTGAACACACCTCTACTACCTGCCTATTCTTATTTTGAGGAGTTCTGTCACAGAAATGCAACCAATTGATCAATATTTATTGTCTGCTGAGGCAATTTGTGTTTGAATGATACAAAAGAACTAAAAGACCTCAAAAAGCTTACAGTCCAGTTGAAAAGATGTAAAAAATAACAACATTCATAACGTAAAACACATTCTATAGCGGTGAGCTATGGTACCTCAGAGAGTATAAGCTTTGGAACTAAGGAGATGTGAACTAGATTCACTCCTGCCTCAGATGAGGCCTGATATCTTACACAAATGAGAGGTTTTTGAGACTCAGTCTTTTCACCTATGAAATGAGAATAGAATTATCCAATTATCCAATTCAAAGAGATTTTGTGAATATTAGAAATACTACATTTTTAGCACCTGGCATATAATATGTGCCAAGTACATAGTTGCTAATTATGACTGTGATTGATTACTCCTAGGAATTCTGTGTATAAACACATTACACACATACATATTTTCTAGGAGCCATGTATAAGGTGGTTAGGAAGCAAAGAGACTGAAGCAGAAACCACAAGAAACTACAGAAACCAAAATAAGGGGTGATAAAGAAGTGAACTGAAAATTCTTAGAGTTGAAAAAAGCAAGCTAATTTGGAAACAGAATTGAAAAGCAGGATTTAATAGACAGTATAAAGAAACAGAGAACCTTCATGCTAATTTAGATATAGGAATAAGGAGCAAAATAAACAGTAATGTAAAATTAAAATACAAAACAAGCAACAACGTAAAACTCAGGACTCAGTGTTTGTTCAAGCCAAGAATACCAGTCATACAAAGAAGAAAACACAGCACATAATAAGGAAAATAATCAATCAGTTAAAACCTCCCCAGAATTGATATTTTTTATGATTAGAAAGATTCTGGGTGTTATTCAGACTGAAAAAATAAATCTGCGTTTCTAAATACAATGAGATACATAGGGGGAAAATTAAGAAACAGTATCACTTAAAATATCAGTATTTTAAATACATTAGGATAAGTCTGATCTATTGAAGGTAGCACTAAGATAGTACTGTCATGTAACAGAATAATCTGATTACACTGGCCAATTAGATTTCCATATAGAATAAACACAAATTCTGATCCGTATCTCACACTCCATACAAAAATTAATTGCAACTGGACTGTAGATCTATACATGAAAGTCAAAAAAATTAAGCTTCTTAAATATAACATATCTCATAATCTAGAGTAGGAATATATTGCTCAGAACAATATTCTTTTATTTATAAAAGAAAAAACTTGATAAATCAGATTAAATTGAAATTAAGGATGTTCTTCAAAAGAGAATGAGAAAGCAAATCACAAGGTAACAAATATTTTCCCACATAACTCCTAAGAGGTTCATTTCCAAGATGTATAAAGAATTTCTTTCAAATTATTAATAAAATATCACAAAATAGAATTATATGCAAAAAACTTAAACTCGGGGTGTCTGGGTGACTCAGTCATTAAGCGCCTGCCTTCGGCTCAGGTCATGATCCTGGAGTCCCGGGATCGAGCCCCACATCGGGCTCCCTGCTCTGCGGGAAGCCTGCTTTTCCCTCTCTCACTCCCCCTGCTTGTGTTCCCTCTCTCGCTGTGTTTCTCTCTGTCAAATAAATAAAATTTTAAAAACAAAACAAAACAAAAACCAAAAAAACCTTAAACTCATATTTCACAAAAGAGGCTATCCAAATAACTAATTAATACATAAAAACTTTTGAACCATATTAGTCTTCAGGGAAATACAAATTAATATTAAAATGAGATATCACTATATACCTACCAAAATAGCTCTAATTAGAAAGAGTGTTTGAAGAAGTAGAGCAGTAGCGGCTCTTACACACTGCTAGGGGGAACTATGAACTGGTACAGTAACTTCACCAGACCTTTTGAAATTATGTTAAAGTTTAACATATGCATAACTTACTACTCAGCAAGTCCCATCCTTATTATATATGCAGAAGAAATGTGTGAAATTTTTATCAAGAGATATGTACAAGTATATTTATAGCAGTATAATTAGTAATAGAAAACTGGAAACAACCAAATATACCTCCAAAGTAGAGTAGATAAATAAATTATGGTATATTTATATAATGGAGTATGACAAAGTAATGAAATAGATGAACTGCTGTCATATGTAACAACATGGATGAATCTCATAAACATAATATCCAGGCAGAAATCCATATGTATTTCCATACTAGCCAGGCAGAAAAATATATGTATGTAATATAATATCAATTATATGATGTCTGAAATGTATAGAAACAAACTATTTTGCACGTGAAGAAACTATTAGTCAAGGCCAGGCAAAGAATCATCTGAACAGTACTCAAAACTCATGGAAGGCTGGTGTCCATTCACATCAGACAGACTGGAGAAACTCATAATTCATAAAGAATTTGATAGAGTACTAGAGGATTACACCTAAGTGTTTGGGAATAATTACCTCTACTGAATACTGCTCTGGGCATGCCTCTTCAATCAGAAAAGCAAAAACCGAAAGGTTTAAACTGTTTCCAAGTAACATAACTATATCACAGAAATAAAAACTCTAGAAAATTTATAAGGTATGCAAAAATCCCAACACTCAACAATGTAAAATTCACAATGTCTTGTATCCAATTAAAGATTATCAGGCATATCAAAAGTATGAAAACAGAACCAATAATAAGGATAATGATCAATGAATCAAAACTTTCCCCATAACTGACACAAAGGTTCAAATTACTAGTTATATTAGAAGAGTTATTATAACTGCATTCCATATGTTTAAAAAGTTATGTAGCAACATAGATCTATAAGAAATATTTTAAAGAAAGTGGTCATTGTCTAAGATGCAATCAACACTGGGAGGAATTAACTGCAGAGTAGATGTTGCAGAAGGAATGCTTAGAGAACTTGAAAACATAGCAGTAAGAATCTCTCCAAATGAAACACAAAATGACAAAATCATTTTTTAATAAGACACAGAGCACCAGTGAGCTGTGGGATAGCTTCAAAGAGACGAATAGATGTGTGGGTCAGGTCACTGAGGAAGAGAAGAGAGAAGGACAGAAAAAAATACCTGAAGGATAAATGACTGAAAATCTTCCAGATTTGATCAAATCTATAAACCTACATAGCCAAGGAACTCAATGAACCTGAAGCATAGGAAGTATAAAGAAAACTATATCAAGGTACATGACATCCAAATTAATTAAAATTAATAATGAACAGAAAATCTAAAAGGCAGCCAAAGACAAAATAAATGTTACATACAGAGGAACAAAAATAAGGGTAATAGCAAATTTCTCTTTGGAATCAATGCAAATGAGAAGACAGTGGGGCAAAATGTTTGAAGTACTAGGATAATAAAACTGTCATCCTAGAAATTATACACATATACTCTTTGTGTATATGATATATATGTATATAACATTTATATATATAATTTTTATTGAGATAAAATCCACATAACATAAAAGTCACCATTTTAACTCTTTTAATGGTTTTAGTATATCGGAATGTTATGCACCCATCACCACTGCCTGATTTCAAAACTTTTCTATCACCCCAAAAGATCTTCCATACTTTCAGATTATCCATTCCCCTTTCTCACTAATCTACTGTCTGTCGCTACAGATTTGCCTATTCTGAATATTTTCTATAAATAAATGATATAATATGTGGCCTCCTGTGTCTCGCTTTATATACCTAGCATAATTTCAAGGTTCATCTATGTTGTAGAATGTATTGCTGCTTCATTCCTTTTTAGGGCTGAATAATCTTCCATTATCTGAATATACCACACTTCTTCATGCATTTATCAGTTGATGGACATTTATGTTGTTTCCACTTTTTGATGGCTTATTAATAATGCTGTTAACATTTGTGTACAGATTTTTGTATATGTGTTTCAGTTCTTTTAGTTGTACATCTAAGAATGGAACTGCCAGATCATAGGGTAAACTCTATGTTTAACTTTTTTCAGGAACTGCTGAATTATTTTCTGTATCAGCTACACCATTTCATACCTTCACCAGTAATATATGAGGATTCTAATTTCTTCACAGTTTGCCAACTCTTGTTGTTTTCCATTTTGTTGATTGTAGTTATTCTAGTGCATGTGAAGTGCTACCTCATTGTGGTTTTGATTTACATTTCCTTAATGACTAATATGTTTGGCATTTTTTGTATGCTTATTGGCCATATGTGTATATTATTAGGAGAAATATCTATTCAAATCTTTTCCTCATTTTTAAGTTGGGTTGTTTGCCTTTTCAATATTAAGTTGTAAGAGTTCTTTATGTATTCTTGATACTATACATTTATCAGATACATGACTTACAAATATAATCTCATCAGCACATTGTCTTTTTACTTGTTGAATAGTGTCCTTTGATGCACTATTTTTTAATTTTTTTATGAATTCCAATTTATCTGTATTTTCCTTTTGTTGATTGGACTTCAACCTAAAATTCTTGACTCAGTGAAAATAACTTCTAAAAGTAAAATAAGATGAAGTTGTTTTGAGAAAAAATTGTTGAAAGCATTTATCATCATTAGACCTGCCCTCCAAAAATGTTAAAGGAAATGCTTCAGGCAGAAGAAAAATGACATCAAATGGAAATATGGATCTAAACAAAGGGAAAAAATTGCTGGAAATTTTCCCTGCAAATATAAATGTAGCAAGATTTTTTTCCTGGTAATTTAAAATCTGTGAAATCAACTGACTATAAACAATAGTGAAAACAATGTATTGTGGGATTTAGAACATATAACATGTGAATAAATAACATGTATGAAAACAATGAGATAAAGACCAGTAGGGGAAAAACAAAAGTACGATATTTATATATAAAGTAGTATAATATCTCTTGAAGGTAGGCTTTGATAAATTAAAAATATGTACTGTGATCCTAAAGTTAAATACTATAAAAAAGATGTATAGGGATTAACAACTAAATACAATAAAATTGAATCATAAGAAAATGAAACAATTGAAAAAATAGGAAAAAAGAAAAAATGGGACAAATAAAAATATATGAAGTTGATAGACTTGATCAAACCATATGAACAATCACTTTAAATGTAAATGGTCTAAACTATATAATTAAATTTAGAGATTGTCAGCTTGGATTATCAGGCCCAAGTATCTGCTGCTTCCCACAAAAAATAAGTATATTAAGTATATATAATATATAAAATATTAAGTATAAAGACACTTATAAGTTAAAAGTACAATGATAGAAAAATATATACAGTGTTAGTGCTATTCAAAAGAAAGCTTTAGTGCTTAGTAGTATCTTTAAGAAAGTAGATATGAGAGCAAAGGATATTGTTAGGAATAAAGAATGCCTTATGATGTTGTTTTAAAAGGGGTCAAATTACCAAAAGTACCTAAAAATCTAATACTTATGTTTAAAATTAAGAATAGTTTTAAAATTCATGCAACTAAAATGGACAGAATTGAGAGAAGAAATAGACAATCCACAATTATTACCAAATATCTAAATACCCCTCTCTCAATAATGTATAGAACAAGTAAATAGAAAATTCATAAGGATACAGAAGATTCTAATGACATTATCAACCAATTTAACCTAATTGACATATAACAATTCACACGGTGATAACAGAAATGCATTATTTTCAAGTGCACATAAAGTACTCATCAAGATGAAAAATTTCTGAACCATAAAACAAGTCTCTATAAATTTAAAAAATTGAAATCACACAAAGTGTGTTTTATGCAGTAAAATGATACTAGAAAAGAATGACAGAAGACATCTGAGAAATTCACAAATAAGTGGAAAATAAACAACATACTATTAAATAACATACAAGAAAAAAAGAAAAATGGTAATTAGAAACTTCTTTGAACTGAATGAAAAGGAAAAGCCACCATATCAGAATTTATGGGATTCCACTAAAGAAGTCATTAGAAAAAGATGCATAGCAATAAATGCCCAGGTTAAAAAAAATCATCGAATCAATGACCACAACATTGACTTTGAAAAACTAGAAAAAGAACACAATCATCTTAAAATGATCAGTGAAAAGGAAATATTAAGATCAGAGTGAAAATTAATGAATTAAAAAGAAGAAAAACAATAGAGAAAATAAATGAAACCAAAAGATGTTTCTTTGAAAAGATCAAAAAAATTGATAAATCTTTAATGGACTAGTCAGGAAGACAGGGGTGGGGAGAGAGAGAGAGAGAGAGAGAGAGAGAGAGAGAGAGAGAGAGACGACAGACAAATGACCAATATCAGAAAAGATAGAGGCGATATCATTGAGGTTCTGCAGAAGGAAGGAAATGTTATAAACAACTTACTGCCTATAAATTCAATAACTTATATGAAACAACTATTTCCTTAAAGACAAAAAATCACCAAAGCTCACTCAAGAAGAAATGGATAACCGAATAGCCTTA
The DNA here is from genome assembly GCA_004023965.1 of Spilogale gracilis. Lineage (NCBI taxonomy): Eukaryota > Metazoa > Chordata > Mammalia > Carnivora > Mephitidae > Spilogale > Spilogale gracilis. Next base: position 11,242 of record PITA01002243.1, on the reverse strand, counting down.
TATCTATTAAAGAATTCAAACTTTTGTTTAAAACCTTGACACAAAGAAAACTGGAGGTTGAGAATGCTTTACTAGTAAATTTTCCATCACATTTAAATATGAAATCATAGAGGCCTCTTGGTTAAAGGGTTCAGGTCATGATCCAAAGGTCCTGAGATGGAGCCCTGCCTCAGCCTCCCTGCTCAGTGGGGAGAGCTTTTTACTTCTCCTGCCTACTTTTGATGTCTCTGTTGCTATCTCTGTCTCTCTCTTTCTCAAATAAATACATAAAATCTTTAAAAATAAATAAATAAATAAGAAATCATTTCAATTTTACAGAATCTCTTCTAGAAAATTGAAGAGGAGGAAATACTTTCCAACTCACTCAAAGGGGCCTACATTATCCTGATTCTAAAACCAGAAAAGACATTACAAGAAAAGATAACTAAAAACCAATATTCCTCATGAACATGAATGAAAAAAAAAAGAATGAAATTTTAGTAAATCAAATCCAACAATAAATCAAAAAGATTATACAGCATGATAAACTAGCATTTATCCTTGGAGTGAAAGTTTGGATTTACATTTGCAAATCAGTCAAAGTAATCCACCATGTTAAAAATGAAAAAAGATAAAAATATAATCCTCCCAATTTATGTAGAGAAATCATTTTTAAAAATCTAACATCTGTTTCCAATGAAAGTGTTTAGAAACTTAGAAATAGTGGAAAATTTCTTAAACTGGTAAAACATCCTATAGCTAACCTTATACTTACTGGTGAATGACTTAATGATTTCCCCTCGAGATAAAGGACAAGATAATGTCTACTCTCACTACTTCTGTTCATCATTGTACAACTGTTCTAACCAGTACAGTCAAGAAAAGAAATAAATCCATCTCAACTGCAGCAACAGAAGTAAAACAGCCTTTATTGACAGACATTATTATCTTTGTAAAAAATCAACAGTATTTACAAAAAAGTTATCATATCGAATAAGTGAGTATAGCAGATTTGCAGGGTATATAATCAATAAGTTAATATCAATTGTATTTTATGTACTAGTAATAAAAACTAGAAATTAAACTTAAAAAACATTTACAATAATTTGGAAAATACACTTAGGGATAAATCTAAGAAAAGCTCTGCAAGATTCGTAAACTATACATCATTGCTGAGAGAAGTTAAGAAAGATACACCTATGTGATCATGATCATAAAATTCAGGATTGTTAAGATGTCAATTTTCCACAAATGGATCTTTAAACTCAATGCAGACCCAGTCAAAATCCCTGCAGGTTTGTAGACACAAAAATCTCATTTTATGTTTTGGAATATATTGTGTTTGGCAACACACATCATCTAAAATAGCCAAAACAACTTTCAAAAAAAGAAAAAGTTGGAGGGCTCACACACCTGATTTCAAACTTATAAAGCCACAGTGTAGTATTGGCACAAAGATACATGAATACATCAGTGGAAAAATAGAGAGATCAGGAATATATCCACCTACATATGTACAAATAATTTTTAACAAAGTTGTAAAGCCAACAGTGCAAAATGGATCTTTTCAACAAATGCTGCTGGAATGACTGGATGTTCATATACAGAAGAATACTGACTATCCATTCCTCACACTGTATGGAGCAATTAATACAAAATGGATCTAAATATAAAACCTAAACATATAAGAACTGTGGGCAAAAAAGGAGAAAATTTTTGTGTTCTTGGGTTGGGCAAAATTTTCTCAGATATGACACCAAAATTATAATCCTTAATATTAGAAATTGATAAATTGAAATTGACCAAAATTAAAAATTATGTTCTCTGAAAGACAGTTATAGAGATAATATGCAAGTGGCTGACTGTGATAACACATGTAGACATATCTGATAAAGAATTAAATTGGGAATTTTTTTAAAAAAAAGCTCTCAAAACTTAAGAAAAAATTAAAAATAAGCAAAAACATCACCAAATAGAAAATACATGGCAAAGAATACATGGACAATGCTCTCAATATTAGTCAGTAGGGAAATTCAACAGTCAGATACTGCTATGCATCTATCAGTTTGACTAAAATTAAAAAGCCCAAGCATCCCGAGTGTTAGTGAGAATATGGAATGACTTGAGCTCTCAAACAATGCTAATGGGAATGTTAAATTGTACAACTATTTTGGAAAATATTTTAGCCATTTCTAAAAGTAAACATATACTCACTATATGATCTGGCCATTCCATTCCTAGACATGTACACAAGAGAAATGAAAGCATATATACATGCCAAGATTTGCACATAAATGTTCTTATCCGCTTTATCCAAAACCCAAAAACAACCTACATGTCAAATAATATGAGAACAGATATAAAAATAAAACCGATGTTCAGACAAAAGAAACCAGACAAAAATGAATACATATTATACAAGTTCATTTTTACAAAATTCTAGAAAATACAGACTAATTAGAGTAACAGAAAGTGGATCATTGGTTGCCTGAGAACAGGGGACAAAAAGAGGCGCAAGTAAGGAATCATAAAGGATCACTAAGAACCTTTTGGGGACAGTGGATATGCTTATTCCTTGATTTCGGTTATTATTTGACAGATGTATACATATGTGAAAACTTATCACATTGTACATTGAAACGTGTGTAGTTTGTTGTAGATCAATAAATCCTCAATCACATGGTTAAAAAATTGACTGAGTTTACAAGTTGGGTGGACAAACAGAACAGTACAAAATATGTGAGCCAGTTCTAAAAGAAAGCAAATTTAAAGGTTTGAAAATATAAAACTCTAATTTTATATCAAATACATATAATTACATAAAAACATTTAATTTAAAAAGAGGAACTCAAGTCAATAATTGGTTATAGTTTAACAAATTAAAGGCATTGCCTGGGACTGAATGATTTCTTAAAACCTTAAAATATCTGATTCACAATAAAATATAACTTTCATAACACTATCCGTGTCAAATTGTTTAACATTAAATAAAGGAAGCTGCATTTGCTAAAATGTAAAAAGTGAATGATAATCACAATAGTAGATGTTTACACTCATTTTGCAGTCATTGACAGTTTAATTAAATTATAGCAAATATAAGATAAGGAATCTAAAGTAAGTAATTAATAATGCTGATCTAATAAGCATATATCCAGTTCTGTAATCTGCTAAAGAAGTGCCTTCTATTTAAATGTTATATAACTTGATAACATATTATGCCCAAGAAAATTTCAATAAAATATAAAAACTAGACAAAATACTATGTTTCCTAATGACAGTTTCACAAAGGTAATGCTGGTTTGTGAGAAGCAACAGCTACATTTTTAGGAATTTCACAGCCATTTGAAGTCAAGTTGATAGACTTAAATCAGCCACAGTGGGAATATTTACACCACAGAAATCAGCACACACTACATATCAAGGCTCTCCCCATCTTGAAAGCCATTTATTTTAAACCAGTAAATGAACAAATAAATACATAAATAAAGGAACTTAGAAGAAATGGGGATGACACTAGGAGAAAAATAAAACTTCTCAAAATCTTTTGTGAAAATTCTCAAAGACAAAAGTGAAGAGATATCCAGAAAAACCCTAAGAGTATGAAAAGCATTAAATAACACTCAGAAAGCAAGAAAGGGCTTTTGGAAGTATGCTAGTTGAAATAAAGAACAGTCAATGGAGATAAAGAAGTTTCCCGGGAAGTACATCTAAATGATGAGGCAATTAAACCAGGACTGTAGGTCTGTATCGTATGACTTACTGAGAGAACAGAGCAAATGTGAAAATATCAAGAAGTCACACAAGAGAAGTTCTCAGAACAGTAAAACGTGAGTTTTCATTGAAAGACTTTGCCTAATGAGCAAAACAATAAATGAAAAGCATATACATACATGCATGCCAAGCATAGCACCAAAAACTTTCAGTATAATGAAAAGTAGACAAAGAAAACCCTTCAAGTTTGAGGAGTCGAGGAGATAGGTCATAGGAAGAATGAAGAAATGAAAGGACATTGCATTTCTTAATTACAACACTGGAAATCTGAAGAGTCGAGTGATGCCGTCACAACTCTAAAGGAAATTTGTGTTTTATTTTATTCTGGACTTAACTAAACTATTGAATGTGCCCAGAGAACAATTAGACATTTTTGATGGATGTCTAAGAAGAATATTTCTACAAACTCTCAGGAAGCTTCTAGAGCATGAGCTAAAACATGAGATAGCAAACCAAAGGCAAGGGAGACATCAGGTTCAGGAAAGAAAGGATCACACACAAGAGAGAATGGAAGGGAACTCCTAGAATGCGTGTTGTAACGGCAAAACAGCTAATCCCAAATAAAAAAAGAGGACAGAAACTTCCAGCAGGGATAAGCTCAAAATTTATTATATCAACAAATAAAGTTATAAGTGATATTATTCACAAATAAAACTATACTATTATAAATAGATACATTACTTATAAATAATTTTATATTATTTAGAATTATGGAGGTAAATACCAAAAGATAGGGCTAAGAGGGTGGAAAATGATTGACTTCAATCATTTATGTGACAGAGGAGGAAAAAATGCTATTTTTTATTATAAGTGGAGGAAAAAATTCTATTTTTATTATAATACTCTAATATTTTATATTTTAAAATATAATACTACTTTCAAAAAAACAAAAAAAGTTAATGTAAAAACCCACTTCTCATTAATAAAACCTATATTCCATTAATGGTATAAATGTTAACAGGGAAATATCAACGACACAGTAACTAAAACTTGTGCATCTCTAAGTCATGTCCTTGTTTAGTGATTCAGCTGCCATGGAGTCAAGCAAAGTAAGTACACAGCTCTAACAAACATGAATTTTCATTAACATAGTACCATGCAAATCAGACTGCTGGTACCAGTTTTAATAAGTCCCATTTGGACATTGGTCCTTTATTACTATTTAACTAGTACCCTAGAAATATTTGTTGTCTCTCCGGTCCATGTAAACAACAATTTTAGAAATTTCACTTGGAAATAAATTCCTTTAAGAATACATAGGTCTTAGAAAAAACAATGTTATATATATTTTGGAAGATATTTCTAGAAGATTCCTGCCTTGTCACAGGTAGCATGGTATCTATCCTTGAGGAATCTTCTGCTTACAGCCCTCAGTGAAATTAGGGTACTTAGAAGTGCACTGATGTGTGAAAATCAATTAAAAACACAACTGAAGTTTTAGGATTTTGTTTAATTTAGTTTTAGTTTTAGATTAGGGTTCAGGTCAGTTCTTACTTTATCCCTATCAATTCATTCATCAGAAATTATAATTACCTTTTTTCTACTCCTTAATTACTTTTACCAATAATCTGTATAATATTCAAGATGGTTTAAATTCTATTATCCAAAAGGAAATGTTTAATTCAGAATGATTAGTCTGTACAGTTGATAACTACATTGTTTTCCCTACAGGGAAGGGGCATTTGTTCAGGATAAAGAGTCTTAGCACAAGCAATAAAGTAAATTCATCCTACATAATATGAAAGTGTGAAAAAAAATCAGATTTCATTAAATGGAGTAGATATAGATATATAAAATACATATACTTATATATGAATAAACATGTACATGAACATAAATTGATACACTGAAGAGTTTAGACATGTTTAAAAACTATATTCTTATATATCATGTTTTATAAATGCAGTTATAAGTTTTTACAGTTCCTTGTTACTTGTTAAATACAACTTTAATGAAGTATTATTTAAGAATAGAGATAAAAGACTTTTTGCACATGTATACAGCTCTGGGACCACCACCAAAATTGAGATGTGGCATATTTTTCATACCCATAATTTATCTTATACCAATCTGCTTTCAACCACACTTGCTCCCACCCCAAGCAACCACAGTTCTACTTCTTGACACTACAGATTAGTTTGCTGGGTCTAGAACTTTGTGTAAGTGGAATCATATGGTATGTATTCTATTTAACTCCTTTTGTTCAGCATGATGCTTTTGAGACTCATCCATGGGGTTGTATACAGCTAGTTGGCTCCCTTTTTTCGGAATATTCCCAAGTAGGAATTTTAGAAATTTTACTTGGAAATAAATTCCTTTAAGAATACATAGGTCTTAGGAAAAAGGATGTTATATATATTTTGGAAGATATTTCTAGGAGATTCCTGCCTTGTCACAGGTAGCACGGTATCTATCCTTGAGGAATCTTCTGCTCCCAGTCCTCAGTGAAAATAGGGTACTTAGAAGTGCACTGATGTTGATGGACATTTGAGTTCTTCTGAATTTAAGCTCTTACAAATAAAATTCCAGTGGACATCCGGGTATATCTTTGTGTGGACAAATATCTCTATTTCTTTTAGATACCTAGGAGTAATATTACCATGTTATATGCTAAGTGGGTGTTTAACTCCCTGAGAAACTGCTAATATGTCTTTCAAAGTCTATGCACTTTTTTATACGCCTACCAATACAAGGGAGTTCTAGTAGCTTCCCATTCTTGTCAGTACTTATTATTGGTTTCTTTAATTTTAGCCTGTAGCATGTCTGGTGGGAATCACTGAGGTTTTGATTTCCTTAATGACTACTAATGACATTATATTCAGTATCGTGTTATGTGCTTATTGACCATTTACAAGACCTTTCTTTGTAGAGTCTGGCCAAATCTTTTCACATTTAAAAACTAGAGTTGTTTATGTTCTTACTGAGTTGTAACACTGCCTCACAGGATTTCTGGATACAAGTCTTTGGTCTGATATCAGTGTTAACAGTTTCTTCTTGTTTAAAACACACCTTTTTATTTCCATAAAGGTGATTTTTTAAAGAGACGATTTTGATTTTAACAAGTCAATTAATATATCCACATTTTTCTTTTATGGCTAATGCTTTCTATGTCCTCCTAAATAATCTGCCTGCCCAAAGGTAGCAAAGATTTTATCTTACATTTTTTTCCACCCATATGTTTTATAGTTATAGTTTTTAAGTTCTTTTCTCTGTAGGTTTTTTTCTTGACATCTTCCAGTTTTGTGTTACATAGATCCAGCTTAGCGTTGAGCTACAGATGTGCTTAGAGACCCCTGTGCCGATGTCTGGAGCTCTTTTTCTGTGTCTCTCCATGCTCTCAGCACGCTCTGCTCAGTGTCCTGCCACCTCTGGCTTCCTGAACTCAGTCTGTCTCTTCAACTTAACTTTTGAGCATTTGCCTCCCTTGTGCCACAGTCTTTAAGATGCCCAAAGGCAGAAAGCTCAGGGCTCAGCTCTTGTTATTCTCTTTTCTTTGAGATCACAGTCTGAAAATTGTTGTTTAGGATATTTTGTCCAGTTTTTTTAATTGTTCACAGTGGGAAGTCAGGTCTGCTTTCAGTAACTCGGTCACAGCCACAAATGGAAGCCCTATTATGATTTTTCACTAACCAGGCAGATGGGCTCATAAATAAAAACATATAAAACATACAGGAGGATGAATGATAAATACTCAGAATCAGTTGATAGTCTTCAATTTTTACATTCCTTAATGATAACTAGCATCAGAAGGAAACAATATTATTAACATAGTGATGATGTCAGGATGTTTTCCAAGTAAATAAGAATATTAAAAGATAAGACATGTGTATTTCAAAGAAGATATGAAGCCATTATGTTAAAAATAATAAGGCCCTGGGAATTATAATCTGTACAATAAAATTAGGGCCCAATTTACTTATTCTCCAGATAATATCAATAGTTTTTATAAACTTTCATCAGTCAACATTGTGATAATATGTATATTAGGGATGAAGGTGACTATTAATTTTCCATTCGATAATGTAAGAAGGCACCCCATGGTTACCATAAGATTTGAGCTCTATAGTTGCTTCTGATTAAAAGAAATAAAAAAATTTGAAATGCAGAGAATTAATGTTAGCAAGGGGAAAAAAGAGAATATTATAAGATTTTCCACGTATGTACTTGTGGATGCCTGCTTATTCAAGTGACTTGGATGAATTAATCAGTTTCTTTAAATTTACCAGCCAATTTAATCTAACATCTGTTTTGACTACCTTTTTATCACTAAAATTTGACTGTGAGCATCCAAGTATAGTTTTTAACATTATGCAGAAATGGTTGGATGTCTTTTCAACCTTAGATAGCATATAATCTATTTCTCTGTCTCATTTGCATTCCCCAATCTACTCAGTTAATTTAATCTCTTTGCAAACATGTGAACTTTTTCAGGCCATTATTATACCATGGACGAACAGTGAGGAAATATTTAGCAAATTCTCTATAAGAAATTCATTTTTCTATCTAAGTTCGATGACATTAAAGAGAATTACTATTAATTATAATGACCTTTGTTAGCAAACAATCAATATACTGAGATCATAGCAATAGCTAGTTTGTATCAGACACTTTGCCTATATTTTCTGTCTTATTTCACATATATAGCTGAGTACCTGGACCTCAGAAAAGTTAAATAACTTACCCCAGGTTTTGCATCTCCTAAGTGATTTCTGAAGCCAGGATTCACACCTAGGTTTATATGACTTCAAAACCAATGGTTTTTGTTTGTTTTTTTAATGCCACATTGTTATTTTATCTGAGTTTTTGAGGGTATAAGTTGATTTTAGTGAATCATCTTAAAGGTCATAAGAGGTTCATGTGAAGAAAGCTCTCAGACATTGAATTTTCCAGGAAATTTCCTCAAGGCCTGAAGACTCTGTATTCTCTAGGAATATAGAGGTGTCTCTTCATCTTATCTAGTACAGGAAAAGAGAATGTATGGCCCAGCCCCACTTCAAACAGTCTGCTTTTCCTTGCACTTCTCCCCCAGTTCTTCCCACACTGTAAGTACTTGTCTTCCAGTTTCATTTCCACTCGGGATTATCTACACCCAATTACGTATTGAAATTGCCAGATGGTGAATCTTATATACGTATCACTAAGAGTTTATTCCACTTCACTAAAATATACCATATTATTTACTGTGACTTGTGCCTGAGATAAAAGTTTACTTTAATGCCATCATGCTAACTGAAAATAGAAGAAACATTAGAATATTAACAAAATATATTCCATTGCCAGATTGGCTACATGGTTTTGGACAAGTCATTAAATATTCTACTTTAGTACCTACATTTTGAATATGAAAATAATAATTCTTCTCTTAAGTCAAATGATATGACTGAGTAAATGTGATCCAAAGGACCAAGGATACCTTCAACAGAGCCTTAAAGAACCCTAAAATGTGTAGGATCTGGGGCTCTGCCTATTAAACAGTTTGAATGAAAAACTGTATTACAAAATTGATGGACCCGTGAGAGGTATGATAGCTTATGAAGGAGGATTTAGAAAAATAGGTAAGGAAGAGGGACGTAAGTATTATCGTCCATTCAGTAGTACATGAAGATTCTTGGGGGTACCCAGGCATCATTTTTTTCATGTTCTTTTCCTCTTACAGATACTGTTTCTAGTTCATTTCTTATTTCTCACATGGAGAAAAAGGTCGAAACTCTGCTAGTATCTGAATGTAAAGTCCTCTGGAATATGTTTTTGTTTTTGTTTTTGTTTGTTTATTTGTTTGTTTAATTGAAGCAGTGTAGGTCTTCTTACCTCTGTAGTTTCCTTGTACCAGAGAGTCAATACTGGTAACATCATTACTCACTTCAGGTGATTCTTTCAAAGATTGTTACAGTGACCACCAACAAAGGGAAATACAAATGGTACTTTCTTGACTGGTCATTTCAAATTTACCACTCAGGATTTTTTTTTTTAAAGATTTTATTTATTTGACAGAGAGAAACACAGCCAGAGAGGGAACACAAGAAGGGGGAGTGAGAAAGGGAGAAGCAGGCTTCCTGATGAGCAGGGAGCCCGATGTGGGGCTTGATCCCGGGTCTCCGGGATCATGACCTGAGCCGAAGGCAGTCGCTAACCAACTGAGCCACCCAGGCACCCCTACCACTCAGGATTTTATAATACAAATCTTTTGTTTTAGTATGTATTTTTTGACAGAATATGACTTTTTTAAAACTTATTTATTTTTATAGTTGAATAATCTTTTGTCTTTCATCTAGAGCTTTTAGACCACTTATATCAATAGTGGTTACTGACACATTTGAATGCATCTCCATTTTATAATTTGGTGATTTTATTTTTTTATTTTTATCTTTATTTTTTTGTTCCTTCCTTCTTTGTCTCTTTTGGGTTGAGTTAGTTAGTCAGTTTGTTTTCATTTATTATTTTATTGTTTTTTTCTCTCCATTCTAGTTCCTTATTCCTGCTAGATGGAAAGTTATGTATTGTTAATATTTTTATGTGAACACCTTCCAAATTCCTACAGGCACATTTACATCAACAAGATCTAAATTTTACTACCATCTTTTCTCTTCTTCTAAATAATACTTAGAACACCAGAGCTCCAATTATTCCTCTCCTGACTCACATGCCATCATTATCTAGAATTTTAGCTCTATATTGTTATGTTTTTATAGACAGTCAAATTTTTTATTTAACTCTCATTTCTTCTCAGATCTCAGATATTCTGTCATTGTTTTCTTCATTTTATATTACATAATTTAGACAAAATTTGGTGGTTTTTATGGGTTGCCTTGTGCTCCCCAAAGAGATATGTTGAGGACCTAACCATGGAACCTTGGAATGTGATCTTATTTAGAAATAGCATCATTTCATTAATTAGTTAAAACAAGGTCATATTGGAGTAAGATTAAGCCTTTAATCCAATATGACTGGTGTCCTCATAAGAAAAGGAGACACAGACCCACAAGAGGAAAACACCGTGAGAAGATGGAGGCAGAGATGAAAGTTCTGAAGCTAACAAGCCAAAGAATGGTGAGGATTGCCAGAAAACCACCAGATGCTAGGAAAAGGTAAGGAGGTCTTCTCTCCTACAGGTTTCAGAGAGAGTATGATCCTGTTGACACTCCAGTTTTGGACTTCCAGTCTTTTTTTTTTTTTTTTTTTTTTTTTAAAGATTTTATTTATTTGACAGAGAGAAACACAGCCAGAGAGGGAACACAAGCAGGGGGAGTAAGAGAGGGAGAAGCAGGCTTCCCGCCGAGCAGGGAGCCCGATGTGGGAGTCGATCCCGGGTCTCCGGGATCATGACTTGAGCCGAAGGCAGTCGCCCAACCAACTGAGCCACCCAGGCGCCCCAGGACTTCCAGTCTTTTAAACTATAAGACAATGCCTTCTCTTCTCTTCTCTTCTCTTCTCTTCTCTTCTCTTCTCTTCTCTTCTCTTCTCTTCTCTTCTCTTCTCCTCTCCTCTCCTCTCC
>PITA01002242.1:140379-158415 GCA_004023965.1 Spilogale gracilis | reverse complement strand
AGGGCAAAGGGGCTGGCGGCGGCAGGCGGGGTGGCCCGCACTCAGGGCCCGCACCTTCAACTGGCCCAGCTGCAGCCTGGTGGCACTCTCGCACACAACCAGCACGTTCTGTAGGTCCACGGAGGCCTCGATGTACTGGCGGCACAGCTGCTCCAGGCGGCACAGCTGGAAGCTCAGTGCCAGCTTATACACGTCCATGATGAGCAGCACGTCCTCCACGTGGCCTGCAGCCAAGAGCTCCCTGAGCCTCGGGGACGTGGCAAGGGAGAGAAGGCTTGGGGCAGGGCAGAAGGGAGGACGGGCTCCAGGGCTCCTTTCCTGGAGGAGCGTGGGTCCGGGACATCAGGCAGCAACTGCACCACACGAGTGGGCACGGGGGGTCACGGCTGCCGAGCCTCAGGCCGCCCACCAGCGCCGCCCCCCACCTCGGGCCCGACCCCCCTACCAGCACACCTTTCCTCGGGTACTTGATCTTGTCCGTGTACAGGAACTGCATGAGCACTTCGAAGGGCCGGGCTTCGGCCTCGCGGATGACCACGCGCAGCAGGGGCGTCCGGGCCCCCGCCGTGGCCCCAGCAGGGACCTCCCTGGGAGCCGGGGCTGCCTCCTCCTCCAGTTTCTGCAGGGAGAGGAAAGGGAGCTCAGGGGCGCCCCGTGGCTGCAGCACCCTCACCTGAGAGGCCGGAGCCACACCTCACCTGGGCCAGCCGTTCTCGCGCCTGCATGATCTTCCTGCGGAGCCAGCGGCTCCGAGCGGTGACGATGGCCACGTGACCCTGCACACACTCCTCCTTCTGTATTGAGAAGGACACCTTGGTGGGGAGCATGGGGTCCTCCTCCCAGCAGAGAGGGGGCCCCGCCAGACCCGGGGGCGGGGCCCGGGACGCCAGGTGCGAGCAGGGGGCCACCCGTGCCCCAGGTCACCGCACCCTGCAGGGTGGCAGGCGGGCAGGTGCGGGGGGGGGGCACCCACCTCACCCAGCACAAACTCCACGTCGCAGAACTGGCGGCTCTCCCACAGACGCCCGTAGTCCTCATGCAGCGTACACTTGGGGTAACAGGAGAACTGCCCGAGGAGACCCCAGTGTGACCGCAGGAGGCCCCACGGGCCCAGGCCCTGCCCTCCTCTGGGCCGCACATCCCCAGCCCAGCTTAGCCCGACACCAACCACTGGCCCGAGCCTGCTCCCAGGCCTCCTCTGCCGGCTCCATTCGGCGCCCCGGATGCCACCCTCCCACCCCCCAGCCCTGCGCAGAGGCTCCTCAGACTGCCTGTGGCCTCCAGTCCCCTCTCCCGGCAGGCAGACTCCTCGGGCGGGCTGCCATCCCACCAGACGCAGCCCTGACAAGCGCCCTCCCACCCCATGGGGCCTCAGTTCCCCTCCTCTGGGGCCCGCAAGCCCCACCTGGAACCGGTACATCTCCCCGCTGCGGATGTTGTTGTCCACGGTGCCCCCGAAGATGTACATGGCATCCGAGATCACAGCGGCCGCGTGGAAGAGCCTCCCGCTCGGCAGCTGGGCGGAAAGGGGAGACGCAGTAAGGCCAGTCCTTCTCTGAGCCTCGGCCAGCGCGTCTGGGAGGACCGGCATTGGGGAGCTGGTGGAGAGCAGTCAGGCGCCGCCCCTCACCTCGGACGCTGGCGGGGCCGGCTGCTTGGCCGTGGTGGTGCCGAAGTCCAGGCCGAACACGTCGCGGGACTTCTTGAAGCCCCCCCGCTCCTCGGAGGCCGGGGCAGGCGCCTCCTCAGAAGCAGCGGCTCGCTCTGGCACCTCAGCCCCGCCAACCTGCAGGGGAGACGTGTGGGCACGGGAGCAGGCCAAGCAGGAAACACCGGCCTCCTGCCAACCCTACCCAAGAGCGCCAACGCTGCGGGCCACATGTGGGAGGGCCGAGCCACGGGAGGACGGGGCGGCGTGGCTCAGAGGGGGAGCCGGCAGCACTCAGCGGGGGCGCTGTGGCACGACGGGAAGTGCCATGTTGAAAGCCCGCAGACGGCCCCCAGGGCCTCGGATCGGGCCTCGGACCTCAGTCATCCTGGCTCCGCTCCTGGCTGTGTGGAGCCCAGGGAAGCCCGCTGGGGCCATGCGCAGCTGCGGGGCAGTGGGAGCAGGTGAGTCGGGATCCCCGCCCCCTCGGGCCCCGGGCGGCCGCAGCCACCGTGCCTGCAGCACTCGCCTCGCTGTCGGCGCTGGGCTGGACGACCTCCCAGGTCTGGAAGTCCACATCGTAGCAGTGCAGCTCATTAGGCAGCGTGTTGTCCGCCGCGCCCCCAAACACGTAGAGATGGCGGTCAAAGGCCACCATGGTGTGCCCGTAGCGCCGCTGCGGGGGGGGTGGGGAGCCACGAAGCAGGTGCTCAGTAGGGATGCGCGTCCACCTGGGGGAACGTGACAGGGACCCAGTGCTGGGGTGGGGGCCCCGGCTCCCCCACAGCCTCCCCCCGGGCACGTTCACCCAGTGCCCCACCTCCTTTGCTCTGGCGCCCGCTCTGCCTGGGCCCCCTCGGGCTCCCAGCCATGCAGCAGGCAGGCGGGGGGGCCTCTGCTCAGTCAGATCCCACTCTCTGGGGAACGGACACATGTCCCCCACTCACACATGCGCGACGATCCCTAGGGCCACATCCTCGCTCCCGGGAGCTAGCAGGACCTCACCCCCTTCTGATGCTCTCTTACATCCACCACCCTCCCAGGACTTCCCACCACCTTCCAGCACATTCTCTCTGAAACCCAAACGCTCCTGGCCAGGCGGGCCAGGCCATCCGGCTCCATGCTGCCCTGCCCCGCCCCCCACACCTCACACCTGCTGTCCCCGCCACCGCGCGGGGGGCAGGGGGTGTTCAGCAGGCAGGAGATCTGCGCGGGCCAAAGCCCATCTCCGGGTGGGGCGGAGGTGCTCTCTGCAGGAGACCCCACTGCTAAGCACCTCACACCAGCAACCTTCTGTGTGTCCCCACGGGAGACGGTACACTGCGGGATGTGCCCCCCTGCGCACAGCTACGAGCAGGCCAGGTGTGTTTGTTTCTGCCTCTGGGGGTGGGGGGAGCAAAGGGCATGATGCCGGGAAAGTGGCACCACACGGACTCGACCATGGGACTCCCCTGCTGCCCAGAGGCTCTCTGACCCCCGGCCTGGGCTGCTGCTGGCGGCGGGATGCCCCTACCCCTGTCTGTTGTGCCTCACCCTCGGCCCTCTTGCTCCCTCAACGCACCTTCCTCAGTCCCCGCCCCCCTGAGCAGCGCTCAGGCCGTGTGTCTCCCCCAGTAGCTGCCCCTCCCTGTCTGCCTGGCCAGAGTCTGCGTGTCTGCCCCAACCCCTGCCCACATCTGGGCATAACTGGCCACTGCGTCCAACGTCCCTCACGCCCCAGATCTGTTCCCGCTGGCTCTGAGCCCTTTCTGCGGCCCAGCCCCCGAGGCAACGAGGCCAGGATGGAGACGCAGGCTTGTGTGCAGCGTGGCTCACCTCTCAGGCCCGGCCAGCCTGGGACGGGAGAGGTGGGTGGGTGTCAGCGGGACTCCCGCCTGCCTGGGATGCCCCGATCTTTCTCCCCCCCGGCCCATCCCTCTGGCCTCCAGGGCAGCTCCAAGTCACCCCCGGGGCCTCTCCGACCTGCAGCAGAAGCTCCCCGTTCCCTGCCCATTATCATTCACTCCCAGAGCCAATGCCCGGCCCACGCCACCTCCGGGGCGCGGTCCCCATCACGAGGGCTGGCCTGCCACTAAGGACAGCATAGGCTGGCAGCTCTCAGGGCCTGGGCGTCCCTCTAGTCCTCTGCCATGGCAGGAGGTCTGTACCAGCCACACTTGTTACTGGTGGCACCACCCGGGCGATTCACCGGGCAAGACCCGTCGTCCACACCGGACAAAGAGGCCAGCCGAGCCCCAAGGGGAAGCTTGTGCAGGATGTACGAGCCCACCCACACCTCCTCGTTCTGGAAGGAGCTCCTCGCTCCCGGGCCCCCCGAAACCGGGCCTGCTCTGCTGTGTCACACACGGGGGTGCCCACCACCAGGCCCACCACCAGGGTGCTCACGTCTTGTCCTTGAATTCGAACTGGAAAAGGTTGTTGGTTATCTTGGCTCCGCTCTGCCCCGAGAACACGAACATCTTGTCCCGGCACACGGCCACCGGGAAGTTGCAGCAGGATGGCGGGATCTCGCCACTCTGAGCCACCTGGGTGGGGAAGGCAGCTCAGCCGCAGCCCTCATGGGACCGGGTGCGCCGGGCCAAGACTGACACTGCTGAATTGGGACTACTTTCATTCTGGAAACTTCCACAATCAGGGTTCCTAGATTAATTTCTGCAGACCAGAGTAGAGCCCCCCCTCGCCCACCTAAAATGGACCCAGTTTCTAACAGTTGAAGCTAAAAATCATCACTACATGGGAAAGACACCCCAGGGGGGAGACAATGGAGCAGTCAGACACATCGCCCAGAAACAGCAGCGAGCAGGACACCGGCCAGCAGGCTGAACTCGCTGTGTTCAAGTAAGTGTACCCCAGCTGCACCGGTCAACTGAAGCCCAGAGCCTTTAGTCACTAGGTAAGTATTGTGGTCAGGCCGGAGGTCGGCATGGAGGGGGAGGCTGAGGACAAGCCTGGGCTTTGGCAAGGAGAACAAGGCAGCCCCCACCCCGGCCCCCCAAGCCCCCACCTCCCTGCTTCCCCTGACCCACCCCGGCCCCCCAAACCCCTCACCTCCTCCCAGCATGTGAGCTCCCGATCCTGGAGGCCAATGGTCCACATGTCATTCAACCTGCATTAGGACAGGGGTGTCAGGATCTCCGGAGCTGAGCCGGTTGGGAGGGATGGCTCCAGGGAAGGACATATCGGGCGGGATGCGGATCGGGGGCCTAGGGAGCGGCCATGAGGTGATGGGAGCTTCAGGGCAGGGGAGCTGTGCCCCTCTGCCAGCCCAGACCAGAACACGCAGCCTCATGCACAATGTCTAGCCAGCATGGCAGGGTCAGTCTCACTCGGCTGACCCCTGGGGGCTTGGAGTGGACTTCAGAGAGGCAACACTCGCAGAAACTACCACTAACACTGTCACTGGCCTGGAGCTTCTTCTAGTTTTTATTTATTTATTTTTAAAGATTTTACTTATTTATTTGACAGAGAGAGAGAGATCACAGGTAGGCAGAGAGGCAGGCAGAGAGAGAGAAGGAAGCAGGCCCCCTGCCTTGATCCCAGGACCCTGAGATCATGACCTGAGCCGAAGGCAGAGGCTTTAACCCACTGAGCCACCCAGGCGCCCTGTTTTTTTTTGTTTTTTTTTTTTTTAAGTAATCTCTACACCTGCCATGCCATGGAGCTCAAACTCAGAATCCCAAGATCAAGAGTCACACACATTTTTGACTGAGTCCCCAAGGTGCCCCACCCCTTGGAGTTTCTATGATGCTGAGATCCTGGGAAATGAGCTCATGCTACTTTTATAATCAGAAGAATACAGGGGGCCGCCTGGGTGGCTCAGTCGTTGGGTGTCTGCCTTTGGCTTGGGTCATGATCCCAGGGTCCCGGGATCGCATGGGGCTCTCTACTCAGCGGGAGGCGTGCTTCTCCCTCTCTCACTCCCCCTGCTTGTGTTCCCTCTCTAGCTGTGCTTCTCTCTGTCAAATAAATAAATAAAATATTAAAAAAACAAAACAAGGGGCGCCTGGGTGGCTCAGTTGGTTGAGCAACTGCCTTTGGCTCAGGTCATGATCCTAAAGACCCGGGATCGAGTCCCACATCGGGCTCCCTGCTCGGCAGGAAGCCTGCCTCTCCCTCTCTCACTCCCCCTGCTAGTGTTCCCTCTCTGACTGTGTTTCTGTCTGTCAGATAAATAAAATCTTTAAAAAACAAAACAAGGGGCTCCTGGTGGCTCAGTTGGTTGAGCGACTGCCTTCGGCTCGGGTCATGATCCCGGAGACCGGGGATCGAGTCCCACATCGGGCTCCCTGCTCGGCGGGAGGCCTGCTTCTCCCTCTCTCGCTCCCCCTGCTTGTGTTCCCTCTCTGGCTGTGTATCTCTCTGTCAAATAAATAAATAAAATCTTAAAAAACAAAACAAAACAAAACAAAAAAACAAAACAAAACAAGGGCGCCTGGGTGGCTCAGTGGGTTAAAGCCTCTGTCTTTGGCTCAGGTCATGATCTCAGGGTCCTGGGATCAAGGCCCACATCGGGCTCTCTGCTCAGCAGGGAGCCTGCTTCCTCCTCTCTCTCTCTGCCTACTTGTGATCTCTCTGTGTCAAATAAATAAATAAAATATTAAAACAAAACAAAACAGAACAGAACACCCTTGTACTACAAAAATATAGCAAAGCCAGTTTTCTAAAATAAGGAGGAAAATGCCTGGTAGACAGGCAGGAACACCGCGTTGTCGTCCGTAGGGGAGGGGCGGGGTCCGAGGCCCGCGGCTGCCACCACATGCTCACAGAAGCCCCTCGGGTTCCCTCCTCACTGCGGGCCTGGGAACTTTTACCCCAGCAATTCAGGGGGCCATCCCACAGCCCACAGCTGGCCGCCCCCGGACGCCCCCACGAGGCGTCCTCCCTGGGGTTGGACAGGAATGCCACTCGGTCGCCCTCCACCCATCCCACCCAGCTTCTTCCCTTCAGTCCTGTGCACGCTGCCCTCCTGAGATCCCCCTCAGCCTGAGCCCGTCCCTGCCAGGAAGACCCGCTCTGAGCCTCAGGACAGCGGAGGGGCTGCTGGGGGGGGGGGGAGGCTGGGGCCAGGCACTCCCTACCTGGCGTTGCCGTCATAGCCAGCGAAGATCCACAGCTTGTCACTATACACCGTGGCACCGTGGGCAGACCTGGCGACTGGCAACCTATAGCGCGGGGTGGGGGTGAGCAGTGAGGTCCACCAGCACAGACCTGAGCCTCCCAGCCCCACTAGGCCAGCGGGGACCCCAGGGCTGCTGCGCCTCCATTTGCTGCCATGAGGGCTCCGGGAATGCCAGCCTGGGTGGGGCGTGAGGCGGAGCTCACGAGGCTGGCAGGGGGATGAGGAATTCAGATTCCCTGCGGTAAAGCCCTCTCCCTGGCAACACCAAAATATCCAAGGTGGGGGGAGGGGGGTCCCGGCAAAACAGGACCAGAGACGCGCCCATCAGTAGCCCACTAGGGCCCCCTCTGCTGTTTGAAAGGACAGAATCTAAGGGCAGGGAAGAGGCCTCGGACAGGCACAGCTGGGAGTGAGCACAGCTCAGGCCCCTCTGGACCTTGGGCTCTTCTTCTGTAAGGCCACAGGGGGCCCGGGGGCAAGAGCCTAAGGGACACCCCCTCCCGCCACCACCACCAGATGCTTCAGCGGAGTCTCTCACCGCCCTTCAACCTTCCACTCTGTCCACTGGCCAGTCGCAAACTTATACTCAAAAAGGTCGTTTTTATTCTTCAAGTTAGAGTTGGAGTAAATGTCCCCAGTGTAGCCACCTGGAGAGACAGGGAGAAACTGTCACACCCAAAGGCAGCATCTCGGAGGCTTCAAGGCCCAGGAGGTGGGGCAGAACCTGGCCTCAGTTAACATGTATTGCGGGACTCCCTCCATAAACTTGGGGGCCACCTCCTGCCTGCCTGACCCTGGACTGGGCTCTGGGAACCCAGAAATGACCAGAACCTGTCCCCTACCCCGGGCGGAGTGACAGGAAGGAGGAGAGCCACCTCCCCGCCCGGCGGGACCATGCCAAGCCAGCAAGAGCAGCAGCGAGGGGAAGGGGCCCCTGTGAGCCCCCAGTCTGCTGCAGGAACCCAGAGGGCCCCAGCGGAGAAGGACGGGTGTGGACAGAGGCAGGCTGGCCAGGCACCGCAGGGGAGCCCCGGGACTGGCACAGGATGAGGGAGCTGCGAGCCCAGAAGAGGGTGTGGGGTCCCGGAGAGGGGAGCCAGCTCACCGAACACAAACATGCTGCTCCCGTAGACCACGGCAGAGTGGTGGTAGCGGGGGGCCGGCGGGGTGCCGGTGGTGAAGGCCCTGGTGGGGGGGGAGAGCAGATGTGGGGGGGTCAGTAAGTCACCAGGGGTCAGCTGTGCAGTCCACGCCACCCAGGGCAGCCCCTGCCACCCCCAGGATTCCTTTCGTTTTTGTATTTTGTAGGCAGTACCTATCTTACTATAGAATCTTTATATTACTTTTATTTTTTTCAGTAGGCTCCACGTGGACCAGTGCGGAGGGGCTTGAACTCCTGACCTTGAGATCGAGACCCAAGCTGAGACCAAGAGTCCGATGCTCAACAGACTGAGCCACCCAGGCGCCCCTCATTTAGCAACTTGGAACAAAAATGGCTGATAAAGGAAAAACCCCACAAAACCAGCGCTAAGACTTGTCAGGAAGTTCCATCTACACCATTAGGTCACCACACACACACACACACACACACACACACACACACACCTTTCCTGTGCATATTAATGCCTCCGAGGGATTCTGTAGATGGAGTCATAGGGTAGGTATTTTGCACCATCTGCTTTTTGAACTCAACAGCACTGGGCGTCCTCGGAGGTGCTGTGCCCCCACCCCCACACAGAGATGGGCCACACACGTGCCTTATTGAACTAAAACCCATTTATACCTCTTTCCTGGGGCTGCTTCTTTTCAGAGTTATCCTTAATCCTTAACTTAAGAGTTATCCTTAAGTCCTTAGTAAAGGACTGTATAGTCTTCAGGATGGTTTTTAAAATTAATCTCTAACTATTGGCTGTGTTCTGAGAACCAAGGTGGGAGGAACAAACCACAGATTTCTATGGCAGTCCCAGCACCCAGTGATGGCACCCTGGGCCTGGACGTCCCCTCCATCCAAAGCGGGCAGCGAGACCCCCACCGCAGAGGGCGCTCAGGGCACTGCAGGAGGCACACAGAGCTCCCGCCCAGAGTGGGACGCCCAAGTGACTCAGTGGCTCTGTGCTCCCAATGGCGGAGCTCAGGAGGAAGCCCCGAACTCCAAATCCTCGGATCTCTTTCTCCCCCTCGGCAGAGAGCTGCCCCGTGGGCAGGGCTGGAGACTGGAGCAGATGGGTACACATCTGCTGTGCTCAGAGAGGGCAGGTGTCTTGCCCGAGGCCACATAGCTGGGAGGGCCGTCAGTTAGGGCCCACTGCCCATGTGGGGTCTCCGGGCAGAGGAGGGGCCCCACGGAGGCACAGAGGGGAGGCGAGGCAGCACCCCGCAGCAGCACAGGGTCAGTCCTGGAAGGACCCATTGACCGATGCCCCTCCCCACTCCCCCCTCCCCAGTGTCAACTCCCACAGCAGCTCCTGGCCCAGGAGACGGGACCGGTAACTGAGGGCTCTCTGGAGGCAAGCTGTGAGGACCCAGAACCGATCAGACAGATCCCCATAATTAAGAGGATTCCGAATAATCAATCTGAGTTGCGGACTGGGAAAGGAACCCAGGAAAGAGGGGAATGCCAACCGCCACTGTTATCCCCTCCTCCGAGCTTCTCTCTAGTTCTCCCCAGCGTGAGTCCGCGGGCGGGCGGTTGGGCCGGCCCAGGGCTACTGAGTTCTGGGGGGAGGGGCTGCGGCTCAGAGGGCACCCACCTGCACCAAGAGCAGTCCTTCACGTCGAACCGTAGGAGGTCGTTGAGCATGGTCTTCCTGAAAGACAGCCAGGGACAGGTGGGGGGTTGGTCCTGGGCTGGTCTGCTCTCCGGGACCCAGGAGATAGGCACTGCAGCCCAGGGGGTGGTGGTGGGGCCATCACGGGGACTCAGCCAGGGCCAGGCCACCAGCCAATGCCCGAGGGACCAGGTCGGTAGCGCACATGGGACCCGCCTGCCTGGGGTCGGGTCCAAAGCACAGACGTGGCTGCTTGAGGGCTCACACCTCGCACAGGCTCCAGAACCCCACACCCCCACTCCCACGTCTCTGCGCCCCCTTCTCGGAGGCTGGGCCACCGCAAGGCAGAGCTGCCCACATCTCCCGGGGGGGCCCCTTTGCTCCTTTCTGATCCTCCTTCCACCCCTTCATTGCAAAGCCAATGTAACTACATTCAAGATACAATAAAAGGGAAAACAAATCCACCAGCTGCCTCCCAGGACCTGCAACATTACTCCTGGGCCCATGTCAGTAAGAAGGAAGAAGGGAGTCGACCAACAGGAGCCCAGGAGCCCTTACAGGACGCCCCGCCCCCCGCCCCCCTTCCCTCGGTGTGCACCAGGGGGCTGAGAGAAAGGACCTGCCTAAGGCTATGCAGTCAGGAAGCCAGGAGCTGGGAAGCAGAGATGTAACTGTAATTTTTCCACTCTCCCGTCTGCCCCTCTGCCCCTCCTCCGGCCCCCTTTCCCCCACACACACACTGCAGGAAGCCATCTTTCTTTGTACCCAGTCCAACTTTACAAAGTTGCACCCAGAAGGAGACAAATCTGTACCCTGTTTCTTGCTGCCACGTTGTAGCAAAGTATTTCTGCTCACTGCTATACGGTTGCTATGCCAACGCCAGAGGCTAAGGGGTGCAGCCCCCTACTGCCCTGGGCTGGACCTGCGCCCTTTTCTGTTTGGGGGGATTGTCATTAGCCTGCAGAGAACATCTGTGGCCAGAAGCTTCTTACTCTTTCATCCCTTGTCCGTGTGCTGGGCACAGGTCTGTGCTCTGAGATAACTCTGGAATGATCCCTCAGATCTGTGCTCTTACCGCGGAGCCAGTAAGAGGTGCAGAAGAGGAGGGGAGGGCCAACAGCTGGTCCAGTGGGCCCAGGCGGTCGGGAAGGCCTCACTCAAAGCATACTCCGAAGAGAGGCGGGAAGGGCAGGGAAGGAGGGAACCACCAGTACAAGGACCCGAGCAGGAGACGCTTGGTCCGCTCAGAACCCAGCCAACACAATGGTGTGGCCCATGCGAAACAGGAGCAGAGGAGCAGGGTGGGACAAATGCACAGGGCCTCGCAGTCCTCGAGAGGGAGGGGAGCTATCCCGGGGTCAGTGCTCAGGAGGAACGCACTGAAATTTGCATTTTCAAATGGATCCCTCTGACCAGTCACAGGGCAAGAGGCTATGGGGAGACAGGCTGGAAGCCAGGGCTCACGCCCAAGGAGACCATTCTGCCCAGTCTGCAGGTCCTCATGGGGTCCAGCGTTCGCCACCAGCACCATGTTAGCCACCGCCCGTCCTCCAGAGAGTCCGACAAACCCAAGGCTGCAAAGCCGGTCAGAGGCAGCGCTCCTGGGCCTCAGGCCAGGTCCTACAGTTGCGAGGCAGGGACGGACTCATGGGCAGAATCGGTCATGTGTGGACACTACATCCACGGCGCAACCTCCATCCTGAGCCCTTCCCAGCTTTGTGCTCGCTGACCCCCAGGAGCATGCTGCAAAAGCAGGGCATATGGCCGCCTCAGACAGAGAAGACCAGTGTGCGGTTGGTGCTGCTGAGCCCAAAGTCACAAAGCTCTAACTTGAACTGAGCCCTGTCTATCCAGGAGGCCCAAGTTCAACCCTCAGCCCCACATCTACAGAGCAGGCTCCCGAGCCTCCCAGAGCCCTGGTGGGCATCCGTGGCCGTTCCTGACCACATCAAAGAATGAATGGGGGGAGGGAATCCCTGCCCAGACTCCAGCCTGGAGCCATTCTGCATTCCCGAACCCGGGGCCATTGGCCATGCTGATCCCTCTGTCTGGGACACTTGTCCTCTTGTACCTGATTCGTTCCGACTTATCTTCAGGTCATCAATCCCTCCAGGAAGGCTTCCCTACCCAGAGCGGGCCCCCTGCTCCTCTCCAAGCACGTCTGCTATGCCCACACCCAGTACTTCACAGTGCCCGGCCCACGATAAGAGCTAAACAGTTCATTCCCTCTGGGAATGGGTCTTAGGGGAAGGCCACCCGAAGAAAGCAGCTGCACAGACCAAAGGTTTACCCTGGCCATTATCTCACCAAGAGGACCAGCCACGGCTTGTCTGGGAACAGTCATGGGATGGAGGTATGCCCACCACCAAAACACCAGGTCATTTTCAGGAAAGCTATTTCCCAGGAATTTACAGTAATGCGGGAAAACCTTTACAGAAAGTGGAAAATAGGGGAAATAAAACAATCTGTCCTCTAAATGCTGCCATGTGGAGCATGTTGATAAAGCCCCGAGAGAAGTGCAGGGAAGGAAAAGTATCTGGGGACAGTGGCAGCCTGAGCTGTGTCCACTCAAAACTCACTCAAAACAGGAGGCACATTTCTGTGTCCCAAGCATGGGCTACGCACTGACTGCGTGCAGAGGGCTTTGAGGGCAGGATGCTCACGGGAGAAACCGAGGCTGAGGGCTTAGCTAACCCAGGCAGAACCACCAAGATTCCCCCTACCTGTTTCAAACCCCCTGACGCTCTTGGTCACTCACCCATTGTCTCCACCAAATACATAGATAGCATCTTTATAAGCCACCACTGTGTGCTTGCTGCGCCTGGAAAAGAAAGAATGGGTGGGTGGCGGTGAGGCTGGGACCCTCCTGGGGTTAGCCAGGGAATGAGACTAAGCACCCACGCTGCTGCAGAAATTAGATAACACCTCTCAACGCCCAAGATCGCTGGAGATCCCTAAATTCCACAAGTACCCCAGGACCCGCATACGGGGGCCCTGACATTGCAGAGCATCTGGGACCCCAGCTCCAGACCCACAAACACAGCTGAATTCTAGTACCCTGTCCCAGGCCACCCCGCTCCGAGACTCCCTCAAAACACCCTCGTCTGGCCTCGACATCATCCTGGACATCACCACTTCCTCCCTATCCCCCATTACCAGATCCCACTCCTGGACACCACGCCCAGGCCTCCGCCGCTGGACCCCGCCCCGGGACCTCCTCAGAAACCCCCTATTTTCCCAAGAACCCCTGAACTCCGCCGTACCGGGCCCCCACGAACTCGTCGCAGGGCGGGAGGCGCCGCCAACGATGCACTGTTTCGAAGGGCCCGAAATTGAGTGTCAGGTACTCAACACTGTCCGAGCAGCTGTGGTCAAAGTCCACACTCGGGGCTACCTTGGACCGTGCGCTGCCTGCTAGGGCCCCCGCCCCGATCGGGCCTCCCGAGCCCCCCGGCCCAGCCATTCCGGGTCCACGCCCGATCCGCCACCGGGTCCGCGAGACGTGTGGCCACCGCCCCGGGCCGCTCGGAAGGACTACATTTCCCGGCGAGCCCTGTGCCAAACGCGCCACACTTCCGGCCTGCGCCGCACTCCCGCCCCTACTTCCCGGCAAGCTTAGCGCTCCTCGTGGCTCCGCGGGCCAGCGCAACCAAGGAAGAGGGGTGTGTGTAAGCCCCTGGGAAGCGTTTCCCACAAAGTACGCGCGCCACATTCCCCCTTCCAGTGAAGACGGCGTCCAGTCTCGAGCCCTGTCCGGACTGCACTTGCCCGGCGCCGGTCAGGCCCACGCCGCCGGGAGAAGGGCCACACTTCCCGGCATGCCTTGGGTGCCCGGGACTCGGCCTTCACCGTCCGCCGCTGTTGGGATCCCGGGTGGAGGGTTCCGGGCTTTCAGCGGCCTAGGAGGGAACCCGCCTGTCCCCTTCCTGCCTGCGCCCCCACTTTCGGCTCCCGCATCTCCCCCTTCGCATTCCTCTTGACTGGGAAGCAGAGTTCTTACTTAATAGCAGAGCCTCATTTTATCTGCGAAATGGGGAGACAGGGAGCTCTGGCTGCCAAGAAAAGCATGGGCTCTGTCCCCGGGCCCAGCCCCTACAGCCCTAAGTAGGCTCGCGTCCCCAGACTGCCAAGCGCCAGCTGCCCCTGACCTTTGACGAAGCACTTCCCATCTCAAACCCCTGGCATGTGCTATCCCTCCTACCGGGAGTGCCCTTCCTCCGAAATCCAATCCAAGACACTGGAGAAGCTTTTCCTGACCACAGGGGCAGGGTCAATTGCTACTTCTTCGAGTGTTCATAGGCCAAACTGTGTCGCCCTGAGCATTGTGTGGCTGAGCTGTCCCACTCGTGAGGTCGGCCCAGTTACAACGGAAGTCATACAGATCTGCAAATGTGTGCGTTTTAATTTTAGGATAATATCTAATATGTCGCAGGGTCCTGCAGGGGAGCAGTCTCAAGAGAGGGAGAGGAGGATCGGCTTGTCCTGCCTCCACGGCCAGATACTGGTGGCTGCTGAGGCCGTAGGGGGTAAGCATCTCCTGGAGGCAGCAAAAGCCTCTCGGGAGGTGAGCCAGGCAATCGAAGGCAAGCACTGGGAAGGCTCGGGTTCTGCCCTGGGGGATCCTGGGAAATTGTGGAGGTTGGCACCTGCCCCCAGGGCTTGGCCTCTGTCCCTGGTGCCCAAGCGTGCCTGCCCGTCTGCTGCATGCGAGCTCAGGATCCTTTCCCTGTGAGCCAGGACATGTCGCCGGTCCTGCAGGAATGAGGGGAGGAGGAGTCAGGGAGAAGACCGCAGGCTCCCCACTCGGCACCATAAAGAGGTGATCCCCGAGGGCAACAGGAGACCCGCTCTGTGCCTCCAGGCCCCGGTGCCCAGCAGGAATGGGTACTTGGGCAGAGAGGGGAGCCCATGGGGTACGGCTCTGGGCTGCGGGGGAAAGGGCTCTGTAGGGCTACAGGACGGTGAACAGGAAGGACAGAGGACCACATACTTGCTGTGTAGCACAAACAGCCTTTTCGAAGGCGAGAGAGAGAGAAAAAGAAGGCCAGGGAAAGAGTATATCATTCAGCATGTTCCCTCTTGGTTCTCTATTGTTTCCAGCCTGAGGCCTACCCCTGTCCCGTGGCCTCAAGCTTTCCCCAGTCCCTGGGCAGGGGGAAGGGGCCTCTCTGTAGGTACTTAGAGCCCATGGGATGGCTCCCATTGGCACCATCGTGGGGTGAGGGTAATGGCTGACATCCAGTGTCCCCCAAGCACCAACCACCCAACATCTCTCTGCAGGGTGTCCCTAAGGGCATCACGAACTGCCTGTACCCCCTCCATCCCCAGCTTCTGCCAGAGTCTCAACACAACCAGATCCATCTGGCTGTCCCATGTAAGGTAACTGCCCAAGCAGTGGCTTCGACTAAGGGCTTTGACCCCCTCCCCATAGCACTGGCCCTGCCCTGGGACACAGTCCCTTTGCCTTCTTCTGTCCCTCCAGGAGCACAAATAATCAGCCCATTCATAAACCACAAGCCTTGTCCCACACGACCCCATAGACCTGATGCCCCAGAGACTGATGAGGAGCAAGAATGTGGGAGGGCTCTGTAGGGTTACAGGAGTGGATGGCTTTCAAGGGCCAGCCC
The DNA here is from genome assembly GCA_004023965.1 of Spilogale gracilis. Classification (NCBI taxonomy): domain Eukaryota; kingdom Metazoa; phylum Chordata; class Mammalia; order Carnivora; family Mephitidae; genus Spilogale; species Spilogale gracilis. The sequence goes on along the minus strand of PITA01002242.1, from coordinate 143,253 downwards.
CCTCGGGGACCTCCCCTTTCCCCCCACCAGACCTCTGAAGCCCACACTCACTCCACCTCCCGCTTTCGGATGGACCGGCCAGAGGCTAGCACCTCAGCCACCTTGGACACGATGGGATCGTAATTCATGCTGGCCACGGCAATCACCTCATCGCCTCTGCAGGGACAGAGTAACTGAGCCTGAGGACTGCCCAGGAAGTGACCTTCCTTCTTGGAGACCCTGACGCCCTCCTCTTTAGCTAGGGCCCACGGAGGTATCTTAGATAGGGCAACAGGACTGTCCTGAGCACCTAGCCCTCCTTGCTTTGCTTGGCCAGACATGGGCTTGGCGATCCTGCCAGAGGCCCAAGAGGCTCCAGCCTTCCTCCTCAGTGGACATCAGGGCTGAGCTCCCCGCCTCGGATCACCACTCTCTACCTGTGTGACTTTCCTCAGTGTAAAAGTGGGAGTCCACAACCGCCAGCTCAAAGAGCTGTCCTGAAGATAAAATGTCCTGCCTTCTGCGTGGCTGATGCACTTAATACTACCGGGCGTCCTCACTTATCCGTGGAGGGTCTCCTGCCTAGCTGCCTCCGTGGCCACTCTGTCCACCTGGGCTGAGCTCCCCTTCCCCACCGAACTCGCGCTGCTCGCGCCGCGTTCCACCCGGTTGCTCTCACTTGGTGTAAAAAGCCACAAACTTGAGCTCTTCCAGATCCCCCTGGATGATGACGTCGTCGAAGCCTTCTCCGTACCCTGTGGGCCGAACAGGAGGGGATGGGGCTCCCCCAGGTCAGCACCCTGTACCCTCCTCCATCCTCCCCGAAGCCCCCCACCAGGCCCCGCTTTTTGTCCTTTCCGGTGGTCCCTAGTGCCGCCCCCAACCAGTTTTTGCTCCACGGCGGACGTAGCCACGCCCCTAGAGTGCTCATAGCTCCGCCCTAACCCCCAAGCTCCACCCACGCACTCCGCTAACACCTTAGTCACACCCCTAAATGGTCTTGGCCCCGCCCCTTCCGGGCGCCCCTCCGTTACCCGCGTAGCGCAGGCTCTTGCCGAACATGGCTGTCCACAGGTAGGGCACCGTGCTGATCTCCGCCTCTTGCGCCAGCATGTTCTGGGCCGCTACGCGCCCTGTAGGACCCAGGGTCGTGAGAGCACCGACCCTAGCCCTCACCGTCCCTACACTGCCTGCCCGAGCTCTCTGCGGACCTCTGACATGTGGGGCTGCTCCCCTTCTCCTCCTCACCTCTCCAGAGGTCAAGCAGTGCACCATTGCTTACCCCAGCTAATGGGTGCAGAGGGGACACCTGGCTCAAAGCCTGTCACGCAGATCGCTTCTCTAGAGAATTTGAAGGAAGTCCCCAGACCTGGAAGGTCTGCTTCCTGGGGTTGTGGGGTTGCCCTCCATTTCAGGTGTGCACACAACTCAACAGACACATCAGGTATGAAGAGGGGGGCAGGAGGATGGGGCCCAAGTACCCAGGGAGGCAGAGACGACAGCCACCCCCAGGGCCCCAGGGAAGAGCGTGGGTGGCTTCCCAGTTCATATCAGGCGCCACTGGACCTAGGAGAGTCTCCTAGACCCTCCCAGTTCAACCCTAATTATACTTGGCTAATGAGTAGCCTTTGGTTCCTTAAAACCAGCACCAACTTTAGACCTCGGGCCCGAACAGAAATTGGTACCGGGAATGGGATTTCCGACAGCAGATGCTCAGATAATGTGAAGCCTTGAAAGGCCAACCCAGAGACCAGGACCCAAGGCCAATACCTGACGGGGTGGGTGAGCCTGGGGGAGGCTGAGACCCTGGGACAGCCTCGCATCCCGCATCCTGCCACGAGGCTGGACATACCCTGGGCGTGAGCCATCTGCCAGTGCGGGATATTCACTTTCCGACTGTTCCTCCAGGCCAGGGGGAAAGTGACGGCGTCGCCAGCGGCGAACACGCCTGGGACGTTGGTTTGCATCATCTGCGGAGAGAGGAGCCGGGGCTCTATGAGTGGGAGAGGGACCTTGGCCGGCACCTGCCGCCACCCCCGGCCCAGCCCCACCTTGTTGACAGGGATGAAGCCTCGGGAATCCAGATTGATGCTGCTCTGCCTCAGGAAGCCCGTGGCGGGCACCGCGCCTGTCCGGACAGGGCCACCATGTCCATTCCACGGGCTCTCCCTTCTCCCGCTCACTGTCCACCATGACCCATACCCTTCCCTTACCCTCACCACGCTTCAGCCCCAGACCGATCGCCCAACGGGCAGCCCTCCCTGCGGCCTTCAGGAGTCCTGTCCCCTCTGGCTGGACCCCTCCTCCCATCCTCTGAAAGACTCCAGGAAGTCCCCCAGGGGGGTAGGGGGTCGGCACCTCCCCTCTCTGTCCCTCCCCAGACCAGCCCTCCGACGGCAGCAGGGCCCAGGTGGAGGCCTGTCTGCGTCCTGCAGCCCACGCAGGGTGGGCCGTGGAGGTACCGATGGGCAGCAGTCACCGGCGCCTCCTCCACGCCGCGCCCCGGCCGCATGGGCGACACCCACCCGCCCATGGCCCTGTGAAGTGGGAGCAGTGGGGTGGCCATAAGTGTGGAGACTGAGGCTCAGGGAGGGGAAGGGACTGGCCCTGGGCCACTGTGGAGCGTGTGCAGACGCTCGAGGGCCCCTGCCTGCCCGCGCACTCACCGATGCCCACAACACAGACGTCGGCCCGCACCACCTTGCTGCTCTTCAGCACGACCTCCTTCAGCTGTGGGGAGGGGCGGGTAAGCAGGGCCCAGCTCCTGGGGACGGGGTGAGAGGGGCGAAGGGGGCAGGAAGGCCGGCCCACCTTTCCCTCCTGGGCCCGCAGCTCGGACACTTCTGTCTGCATGTAGAACTTGACCCGGTTGTTCTCAAACATCTGTCAGGGCAG
>PITA01002242.1:78570-140279 GCA_004023965.1 Spilogale gracilis | reverse complement strand
GCCGGGGTGGCGGACGACAGGCTGGCACCCCGCGCCTCCCAGGGCCACTACCGCCCTGGGACCTGGCCACAGAACCCCGCCCCACGAGCCACGGCCGCTCACCCAGGAAGCCAGCCCCCACGACCACCGCGTTGCGGCCCCGGGCCAGCCGCAGCACACGATTGGCATCTTCCGGGGTCCGGATGGTGAACACGTTCTCCACCTCTCTGCCTTTGCAGCTCAGCGTCTTCGGGCTGAGTCATGGCCAGCATCAGTGAGGGGGTCCCGGCACCCCAAGCCCTCCCATCGTGGCTGGTGGCCTGCCGAGCGTCCGGCAGAGGACAAGGGGGAGACGCCTCCCACCTGCTCCCTGGGGCGAGCAGCAGCTTGCTGTACTCCAACTTGAAGCCATCCTTGAACACGACCTTCTTGTTCCTCACATCCACCGTGACCACCTGGAAACCCCCACGAGGAGAGTGCAGGCCGGGCATGGGCTCGACCCGGGCATCCCCTCCCAGCTCCTGCCAGGCCCTCGGAATGGAAGGTTCCACAGGGGCTCTTCCTGCCCCCTGGGCTTCCTTCCTCCTGCCTTCCCCTCTCTACCCCTCAGACGCCACCCTCCGCTCAGAGCCATCCTTGCCCTCTCCCGCCCCTGCCCTGGCAGATCTCTGCGTGTGCCCATAAGCCTGCTGGGGAGAAGAGCCCGGGCTGGCTTCCAGGCCTGGAGCGCCCCGGGGTGCCTGGATGGCAGGGCCAAGAGGGCCGGACACCCGCCACCCCATGCCTCCAGGGGCCCACATGGCCTCACATCATTGGTGGTTCCCACTAAGCCTTCCCCAGATTTTCTCAGCCTTGGCCCCGTACCTGGGCCTCAGTAAGCACCTCGATGCCGTATGCCCGGAAGAACTCCTTGGGCCTCAGGGCCAGCTGCTCGGGCTGGGCGTCCAAGGACTGCAGGAGATAGCTATCTTGAGATAAGGCCCTGTGGCCATTGTTCCCATTTTGCAACAGAACACCCGAGGCCTAGGGAGGGTGGGACTGGGCCCCATTCACAAAGGAGCTGACAAGCCTGCACAGATAAGACTGGCACGAGAGAGCGGGCAGCCAGCTGGACCCCCAAGGGGCCACGAGCAAGGTACTGAGAGGGCCTCATTGTGCCCGGAGGGCTAGGGGGCTGGGCCCTGCGTGGGCCCCATTTGCCCCTCTTCCCACCTTGCTGAGCTTAGGTCGGTCATAGGGGAGGTGCCGGTCCAGCGTGCACAAGACGATCCTGTCTGAGAACCCCTCCTGCCGCAGTGTCTCCGCACACACTAAACCAGCCGCACCTGAGGGGAGGGTGCTGCGGGTCAGGGACCCCCTTCCCTCCCCCCCCCGCCCTGCCCCTCATAACACCACCACCAACCTGCGCCTACAATGAGCACGTTGGTGCTGCCGCTGTGGCCAGCACTCGGAGAGATACACTTGGCCATCACTTTGGTTCTTCGCTGTAGCTGCAAGGCCTGGGGGTGGCCGGAGAGCGGAAGGCAGCTGGGAGCTGGAGTCACGGCCATCCTCCCTGTGCCATCATCCCAGCAGGCCAGGTCCTGCCACTGCAGTCCAGCCTCATCCCCACCATGTAGCCTTTTATTCTGTTCCCCAGCCACAGGGCCTTTGCACATGCTGATCCCTGGGGCAAGATGCTCTCCTCGCTTCTCCCCTTTGCCTGAACCCCAAGCCACACCCTCACCTGCTTGCTGGCCCGGACGTACACCTTCTCCTTCTCAATCTTCACCTGCAAGGGCTGTGCTGCTCAGGACCACGTTTGGGGGTGCTCCATCCCCTGCCCTGCACTCCCAGGCTCCCGCCCCTCTGGCCGCCTGGCCCCACCTGGAATTTGTGCAGACTGTCTAGGCCAGGGAAGTCCTCCAGGTCACCGGTGTTGATGTTGAAGCAGGCACCATGCCAGGGGCAGCGCACCCGGCCGCGGGACAGCACGCCTGGGGGAGGGCGGTGCAGGGTTGGCGTGACCGGCAACGGTCCCTCTCCCCTGTGTCCCAGCAGCTGCTGGCTCTTCCCCACAGCCTAGGCGACCCCACTGATAGCTGAGACCCTGAGGGTCTGAGGAGGACCTGAGCACCCTTCAGGGAAGTCCCGCCCCATGGGACGGCTCACCTTTCACCAGGGGCGCTCCATAGTGTGGACACTTGTGGCCCAAAGCGTGGAACTCCCCGTTGTCCTTCAGCAGCAACACCTTCCCCCAGCCCAGCTCCACTTCCCGCATCCTGGGGAGCGGCTGCACTCAGATCTCGGGCCACACGCCAGGCCCCACCTCGGGTGGGCACCTACCTCTTCCCAGAGCCGAGCTTTCTGGGGAGCAGGCCCAGACCAGGAGAGGCCATGATGTGGGGGCTGGTGGGGGCGCAGGCCAAGGCCCCTCCCAGGCCTCCCGGCCCACCCTCTCCGCGGCCGGCATCCTGCCACTTCCCATCTCGGGCCCTCAGACGCCCCCCCTCGCTGCCCAGCACCCACTGGCCATTCTCCAGGTCCTTGACATGGCAGACGGCGGCCTCCACGCAGTCCTGAGCACCGGCGTAGGGGTGAGGGGCGGGCAGGCGCTCCTCAGCGTGGAAGTGGCGGGCTGTGCCATTGCCCTGGTAGGCCCGGGGGCTGCCCTTCCCGCCGGCCGACAGCTCCTCCTTGCCCCGCTCCTTCTCAGGCAGCACCACCTCGATCTTGAGCTCCACTGGGGGCGGGCAGGGCAGCGCCGTGAGCCCCCAGCCCGGCCCACACCCCCTCTCCACCAGCTCTGTGGCCGGCCCCTTTGAGGGAGTTCTCTCCCATGCCTCTGCCTTTCCAGAATGGTCCCGAACCCTCAGCAGAGAGCCCTAAACAAGCCGCACAGAGAACAGAGGCGGGAGGGTAAGCCAGGTTGGCTTGAGTTCATCTCTGTCTGTTCTCTTTTTCAGTAACAAATGAGTGAGAGGACACAAGTGGGGCTCCTTGGACGCTGACATTGCCCTTTCTCCAAAATCTATGTAGGGGGAGGAAGCCTGGTGCTCTGAGCCATGCTCGGACCCTACCGGCACGGTCCCCAACGGCATGGGACGCCCCTGAAGGATCAGGGCACTTGCAGAGTCTGACTCAAGTGGGAACAGGGCGTCCAAACCCCGGTGCAGCTCATTTCCCGGCCAGGGGACCTGGGTGACGGCAAACAGATGGTCCGTTGTTCTGTGTGCAACTTTCCCATAGGAATGAGGGGTTTTTTAATTTAAAAAAAGTGTACACAATGTATTTTCAACTTCTTATAACAGCTATGCTCACCAATGTAAGAACCCATCATCTGCCAAGCCCTGGGTTTTCAGTGTTTTCATGTTAGGGTCCTGGGGCCTCGAGTATGAACCCCACCCAAAAGGGGCTGGTGCAGCGGGGGCGCGGGGCGCACCTCTCGAAACTTCCACACAGAAGACACTTCCCCAGAGTGCCCACGGGCCCCATTCTAGCGGGCTGTTAGTCGGAGACTCATTTTCGTCTTTATATTTTTCTGCATTTTCTAAATTCTCTACAGTGTTCCTGGGGTGTTTTTCTAATTGGAAGGGAACAATAAACAGAATTTTTAGCAGCAATAATCCGGCCCAGGAGGCCGAGTGAGGGAAGCTAAGCCTGTGGCCCAGCATGGGCCCAGTGAGGAAGCAGCAGGGGCCTCTCCCAACTCCCAAGGCCTCTCCCTATCTCACCTTTCATCCCCTCCGCCCCAGACCTGACACTCCAGGAACCCAACACACAGAGTGACACTTCTGGGCCTTCGCCTGGCAGTTCCCCTGGCCTGGGCTGCCGTCCTTCCCGGCCCTGGCTCACTCCTATCCGTCCACTTGGACAGTTCAGGTGCTTCCTCCTCTGGCTGCCATTCTGGCATGTTCCTTGCCTCATGCTGTGATAAGCTCCCGCCCTGGCCTGGCCCGGAGCCGGGGAGGCAGGCCCGCACCCCCTTATCCTCACGTCCCAGCTCTTAGCCTGGTCCAGGAATGGCAGGAGGTAGGGGTCTGCTCCATGATTCCAGCGGGGCGGGAAGGGCCCTAGGGCCCACCACCACGCTGAAGCTGTTGGGTCAGATAGGGGGGTGGGGAGGAGTGGGAGGAGGGTGTTGAGGGTGGGGCGGGGTCTTTGCCTCCATCTTCCATACTTTATGGAATGGTGTTAGAATGTTTTGAGAAGAATTAAAAAGGAAAAGTCAGCTGTCACCAGCTATGTGAACTGTGGAGAGGAAGCTCACAGAGACAGCCTGGCGGGGGCCCGGATAACAGCCAAGCCAGACTGTTTGCATCCTCCATGTCCTTCCAGAAGGCTCCAAGGAGCTCGCTGATGCAGTCTAACGGGAAGCCATTAAGTGAGAGGCAGTAGTGGAAAGGTGGATGGAGATGGGGGGTCTTTGCTCACCCGCAAAGCCCAATCAACCCTAGCCTCATGACTCCCAGGAGCGCATATGACCATGGGCCCTTGCCTTATCCGCTTTGGACCTCAGATGCCTTCATTATAAAACAGAGAGAACTGTGCCTACCTCTTTGGTGAGAGGGAATGCTGAAGGATTTAATATATGTAACCCAGAGTAGAAGCTCAACAGATGAAGTTGGGGAGTAGCATTTTATTGGTTAGCTCTGAGCCTCCCGGCAGCCATGGCAAAATGGGAAAGCGGCACTTGAGGCCTAATAAAAGGCAAGCGGCTAGATGCCAAGAGAACTGCACTTCTTCCTCGTTCTGAGCTTGGCAAGGGTCTGGCCCAGAACACTTCTTGTCACCAAGAGCCAGTGGAACAGGGGGACTACAGAGGGAGCTCAAGAAATGTGTGCTGATGGGCTCCAAGCCAGTCAAGCACGATAGAAGGTAACGAGTTTGCACAAAGACCTCTGGTTTGCTCTGGGCTCCCTGTAGCCCCTCTCGACTCCAGCTGAACTTTTATGGCCCAAATGCTCTCATCCTCGCACCATGCAATTCCCTGAACCTCACCCCTGGCCTGCCCAGCGTAGGTGCCTGGGGCCTAAGCTCCTGTCCTTCTGCCACAGCCCCACATGGGAGTCCTGAAAGCAGGGCGCCTACCCCCGAAAAGAGAGGCTAATAATAATGTTCTGTGTGCCAAGCCCTGTGCTAAGCAAGACAGTGTGCATGGGCGACGGTGGGGCAGGGGGAATTATTAGCCTCACTTATGCAGAGAACACAGAGGCTCAGAGAGGTGAGGTCACCTGCCCAAGGCCACACAGCCAGGAAGGGGCAGGGCTGGATTTGGGCTCAAGAATGCAAGTTCTTACCACTGCCTGTGGGGCGGCGAGAGCTGCCAGCTCCTGACCTGGGAACTGGGGGTAAGGGGTCTCAGGCAGGCCGGCCTGTTGGCCTGTAGGGGTCCTTTAAAGAAAGCTGATGTTGGTATTCTCTGCTCGTGGCCTCCTGCCAGACCAGCTAGCATTTTCCTGCCCCTGATGGGGGGAAGGCTGAGATCAAGACAATGGCCATCATTTGCCCAAGGGCGGCAGAATCGGGCCCAGACCTGGGTACCCATAACATGGGTACAGGGGGAGGGACAGCTGGCTCCTGCGGCAGGTGCGGGGGGGGGTCCCCTCTGGCTGGTAGGGCATTAAATTCTCCTCTTGCCCCCAAGTTCTCTCTCAGACCCAAGAAAAGGAAAAAGGCTCATGTGTTCGAAGGTAATGGAGCCGATGGGTATCAGGTATAAGGGGAGCTGGCTGGGGCAGGGTGGCCTGGGCGCAGGTGGGCGGGGCACTGACTGGACACTGGAGAGGCCTCGCTGGGCCTCCTGTGCTCACCCCTGACACGCCTCCACTCTTTTGCCTTCCTGATTGTTGTGAAGAGAGAAGAGGGAAAATAGGGGCTGGAGAGAGAGCACAGCAGATGGAAGTCTCCGTGGAGAGCAGACCCAGGCCTCCCGTAGCACCCCGGAGGGCCCTACCCCGGGTGCAGCCATGAGGGCCAGGCAGGTTAGGATTTCCTGCACAAATGGGGAAACTTGGCCCAAGGTTGCACAGGGCATCAGAAGAGGGCTGTGATCTGTCCACTTCGCCCTCATGGCAACTTCAAGAGGTCACGCTCATTTTGTAGAGAGGGAAACTGAGGCTCAGAGAGGTAACTGGAAGGCCCTGGGTCACACAGGGCTGAGGGTGACCTCGGGGTCCCTCTTCCCAGGCCCTAAGGGGAAGGCCCCCAAGCCCTATCCTGGAGCAGGAGGAACCCTAACTTCTGCTTTCTGAGAAAGGTTCGGTGGCTATTCCCACCAGAAGCGCCCAAAGCCCCCAGTAAAGAGGGGGAATCGTCGCAGGGGGCTAAGAGAACGCTCCAGGCCCCCCACTCCCTCCTGCCTGCAGGGATTTAACCTTCGGAGCAGGCTGCCGCCCAGCCTGACCTACTTTGGAGGCAGGGGGGGAGGGGGAGGAGGAAGGTGGCGGGAGGAGGGAGGGAGAAGGGTGGGGGAGGGAGCGGTGAGAATGAGGCGCACGAGGAGAGCAGGTACCTGGCTTGGGCTTGGAGAAGCACCCACCCATGGCGAGTGGCCCACAGATGAATGGAGGGGCAGGCGCACAGATGGTAGGCTGCGGGAAGCCTAGGGTGTCCCCGGCGGTGGCGCGGCTGGCCTCCCCATGGCCCTTAGAGATGCTGGAGCTGCCATCCCGCCAGGGAGCTGCCTCTGGGACCTGCAAGGGAGACAGGGGGTTATCTGTCGGGACCGGGCTTTGATGGCGGTTGTGGAAAGAGACACAGAGTGATAGAGACAGACGGGGTGGGGGCAGGGGTTTCAGAAGATGCGCAGGAATGAGTTAGGAGTCACTGCCTGTAGGGGACCCTGAAAGACACCTCCCTCTTGAGGCCCTCCAGGCTCCCAATTCACACTCTCTCCCCTCCTGTTTTTTGCCTGTGGGCTGTGCCTACTGCCTAGGGGGCCCTCTGCTTTCCGATCTCAGCCTCTTTTTCAGATCCCACGCCACAGTTGCCTCCTCCAGCAAATCCTGATTTCTGCAGCCCACTGGAAAGCCAGCAGAGCCCTGCGGCCCTCCGCTCTTCAGGGAGGCCACCAGGCCTGGGGTCCAAACCCAGGTCCCCTCAGGCAGATCAGAGCCCTCCGGGTCCTGGGGTTTCTCCTCTTACAATGGGGGCGACATTTAGTTCTGCTGGGCCCCGGCCCCCACTCTGGCGGGCTGTCCCCGGATACCCACCTCCTCCCAGGGCAACCTTGCTTCTTCCTCCCGGCCCAGCAGTGTGGATGGAGGCTGCCCAGCCCTGGAAGGCAGGGCAAAGGGAGCAGGGGTCCAAGAAGCTGCCCTGCCTCCAGCCCTTCTCCCGGTGTGAGTGAGGCCAGGAGAGGCTGGGCCAGTCTGCTGGTGCCCAGGGAAACCCAGCTCCATGGTGAACAGAAGTGGGCAGCCAGCCCAGGCCTGATGGGGTTGGGGGAAAGGGAGCCCAGGCACACAGCCCATGCCCAGCAGCCGTGAGCTCCCACCCTGTACACAGTGCCCCCCCTCCGCAAATGCGCCCTCCAGGCCTGTGGTGCTGCGGTGACAGCAGATGGGGAAACTGAGAGGCCAAGGGCTTGCCAAGGTCAAGCAGCAGGAAGGGGCATCCAGGTGGCCTCCCCCCGCCCCCCTCCCCTTGGTGAGTTTCAAGACAGGCAGGGACCCAGGAAGCCCCCATATCACTCTGCAAGCCACGGGGCTGGGGGAGAGGTCACCAGATCAGATCCTCGCAGCCCTCTGGGCCACAGGGTGAGCCTTCTGGGAAGATGGAGCTTACAGACTGGACTTTGGAAGGCCTGGGACAAAGGTGTAGCTGCCCTGTTTACAAATGACCTCCCCCCAGTCCATCCCACTGTCATTCTGCCTGTCCCCCCCGCCCCCAGGGAAGTTCTTCCTGAAGTCTAACCTGAGGTGGGCCGGAGGCCTGCTTGGTCTTGCCCAGATCCCAGCAAGGGCTTTGAGTGGGTGTCGGAGGAGCAAGGGGGCTAAGAAGACAGGAGGAAAAGTTGGGAAGGGCCATCTATTGCCTGGCATCTAATCCTACCTGCTCTAGAGGTGCCCATTGGCACTTCGGGGTCAGTGGCAGCCACAGGCCGCCTGGGAGGACTGGTCCTCTGTCCCCCCCATCCCCAAGGCAGACCTGTAGGACTTGGCTACCACCGCCAGGCCTGGCCCCTCCCTGGGCACAAGGGGTGAGCCAGATTCTGGCTTCTCCTCCAGCACAGCCCTGCCCACCTCCTTCCTGCCTGGCCTCAGGCTTCACCTGCTGGGTCACAGATGTCTGAAAAGGTGGGACCCGCACTTGCTATGGGTCGCTGTCTGGGCAGTTTCTCCATTGCCCGGCGCCCAGGGGTCCCAGACGTTCCAGGGCCTTGGGCCTGGAAAGATTTGCCGGGGACTGAACCTTCTCCAGGCCTACTGTGTGCAGGTGGGCTTGGAGCCCTGCAGCCTCAAAGCCAAAGGTTCCTGCCTGCGGAGCAGCAGGAGGCGCCCCCGAGGTTTTGTGGAGTGCTGTCCCTTGCCCATGAATTACCCAGTGTTGCAATCCTGACAGTGCCCAAGTGCTAACTACCCCTGGGACCTGTGTCCTGATTCACGGGGACACCATCCCCCCAGGCCAGTGAAGGCTGGGCGGAAAAGGTGAGGGAGAGTGCTGTCCAGCTGGGGCCCTCTGGCTTTCAGCCCTTCCTCTGGATGGCAATCAAGTTTGAGAGGTGCGAGCCCTCACCGGTCCCCCCTCCCCCCGCGGGTTTGAGCCTCCTGCGAACTCTGTCTTTGCACGCACAGTCCCCTCTGTCTGGGAAGACCCTTCCCTGCAGCCCGTCCAGGTGTCCTCACCAAACCGGGCGGCCCCGGAAGGGGGACGCGCACACAGTAGGGCGCCGGGCGAGCGAGGAAGGGCCCGCACCCGGGAGGGAAGAAGGAAGACAGGCGCTTCGGCCCCGCGCTTGTGGCTCTACCTCTCCGGCTGCCTGCCCCAGCCCCCATCCCGCCGGCCCCGGGTCCGAGACCTGCGAGCGCGGGGCGCAGAGGCAGCGGGGCCGGGAGCCGGCAGCAGGGCGGGGGTTGGTGGGGTCGGGGGCCGGGGTCCTGGGGGCTGGGGTCCCCGGGGCGGGCGCTCACCTGGGCTCGGCGCGGGCCTCCGCTCTGGAGCCGCTCGGGGCCGCGGCCGCTGGGGGGGAGGGTAGTGGGGGGGGAGGAGCGGGCGGGGGCGGGGCCGGCGCTGCGGCGACACTGCGGCCGGGGAGCCCGCGGGGCCCAGCACCGCCCCGCCGGGTCCCTGCTGGTAGATGGGGGTCCGTCCCGGGTCAGGGGCCGGACCGGTGACCTCGGAGTCCGCATGCGGATCGTGGGGTGTGGGGAGGCATCCGGGGGCCCTTCTGGCCTGGATGCCCCCAGCGGGGTCTGGGTTCCCAGGGATCCTCTGGACCCTAGAGGAGCGCCAAGCTGGGCTGCGCCCCCGGTCTGATTATTGTTGCTGTTCTTTCTTCCCTAAGTCTTCGAATCCTGGGCGGCAGAGTGACGTGGGGGGTGGGAACTGAATCGCCCGAGTAACCTCCCCAAGAAGGAATTTCTGAATCACTCACGAATGCCCCATAAGTAGCTTGACTCCCTCTGGGGGCTCAGTCTCCTGGGTCTCCTAGCTCCCTCTGCTTTCCCCACACTTCATAAGATGTATCTTAAATTATATTTTATGACAGTTTCTTTTTCCCATCTGTCATTATATCAGGAGAACTTCCTGGGTCCCTTGAAATCATGATGCAGTCTGGTGCTTGTCCCCTCTTCCAGGGAGCCCTCCCTGACCAGCCTTCCTGGACTAAGAGGTGATCAGGTCTGGATATTCTGGCTCCTGGTGACCTTGAGTTTCACTGTCCAGATTGTCCCGATCTTTGCACTGTGTTCAGGTAGAGTTTGTACCTGCGGCAAACCAGGGCTCGGTGACTATGTGGGAAATGAATGAAAGCCGCTTCCCAGCTATCATTAAGCACGTCAGGGCCCACCAGCTCTGTCCTATCAGTGCTCCTTTGGCGGTCCCTGTTGGCTTCTCTTTTTCCCACTTTTCCCCTTCCTGGGCCTTTCTGTCCTGTAGGGATGACAGAAAAGGGCAGTGCCAGGCACCTGTGCCAGGCAGATCAAGCCTTCAGAGAAAGCCTTTTATGAGCCACCCCACCCAGGGGCAAGCCTAGAGAAGGTGGGGGAGAGTGCTGTCCAGCTGGGGCCCGCAGTGGCTTTCAGCCTTCCTCTGGATGGCAGTCAAGCTTTTTACAGATGCACAAGTTCAGAAGGCAGAGTCTCACCCAGGGTAATGCGGGTGGGTGTGGGGCTAGACCGTGGAGGGGGCGAGTGGTCCTACTCAGACCATCCCTCGGATGATGTGGTTTCTACAGTGTGACTCGGGCTGCTGCCGGGAGAGGCCTCATCACTGGACAGATGGCATATTGGGCCTGGCCCTTGACCTCCAAAATGCAGCCCCCATTCCACACTCTCACTGACCTTGCCACGCCTTCCACCTTAGCCAGGCAGGCAGTGCCATGGCTGGGGCTTCACATCATCTCCATTTTACAGATGAGGAAACTGAGGTTTAGAGAGGTTAGGGACTCCCCAAGGCTCCTAGCTGGTGAGTGGAGAGCAGACTCGAACCCTGGCAGGCGGGCTAGGCTGTGCTGGGCTTATGAGGGGAGGGGGAGCAGTGGGGGGGGGGGCTGCCAGGCCTGGCCACGGCGCCCAGAATCTCCAGGGCAAAGTTCGCATCCTGCTCAGGAACCCCTGTGCCCTTGGCACGAGAGATCGGCTTTGAGGCTCCAGCTGCCCTGTGGTGGGACAGAAGTGGCCAGATCATCAGGGAGCAAAAGCTAAAACCAAAGGCAGGCGAGGAGTGCTTCCTCAGGGGCACCCTGGTGGCTCCGCTGGTTAAGTGGTTGACTTCGGCTCAGGTCAGATCCCGGGTTCCTGAGATCAAGTCCTGCATGGGCTCCTTGCTCAGCGGGGAGCCTGCTTCTCCCTCTGCTTGCTGTTCCCCCTGTTGTGTTCTTTCTCTCTCTCCAATAATTTTTTAAGTTAAAAAAAGATTAAAAAATTTTTTTAAAAAGATTTTATTTATTTGACAGAGAGAAACATAACTAGAGAGGGAACACAAGCAGGGGGAGTGAGAGAGGGGGAAGCAGGCTTCCCGCCGAGCAGGAAGCCTGATGCGGGGCTCGATCCCGGGTCTCCAGGATCATGACCTGAGCCGAAGGCAGTCGCTTAACCAACTGAGCCACCCAGGCGTCCCAGAGATTTTAAAAATTTTAAAGAAAGGAGCACTGCCTCACAGAGTACAAGCCTCAGATCTGGGGGTGTGTGTGGACAACAGGACTTAGGGAGGTTTGCAGGCCCCTAAGCCTCGGACAGTCTGAGGCCCTGATCTTGCCCCAAGGATGATTCTGGCAAGGTAAAAACATCTGGTCTGGAGAATAGCCACTGGGAGGGTAGTCAAAAGGGAAATCGAGCCCCAGGTTGAGATATAGTGAGGTGGCCTGGGGTGGCTAGCACCCATCAGACTCCCCGAAGTCACGGAAGGGGGTTGCCAAGGTTTGAGAAGCAGGGGTGTGTGTGTGTGTGTGTGTGTGTGTGTGTGTGTGTGTTTGGGAGAGAGAGAAAGGGAGAGATCCCTGCCAAGCCTGTCTCTGTTCTCTTTTCATCTACCTGGTCCTGTCAGCCTTCAGCTTCCCCTGTTCGCCAGTCGGCCTCAGCCTAGGGCCTGGAAGCCAGGGTGTGCAAGAGGATGCTTTGGAACCTGACACAGCCTCAACGCTTAACATTGGATTGACACTGGCGCCCCCTGGAGGCCAGTCTTAGAGCCAGCGGGGCCTCTGGGAGCTTGGTGATCCTGAAGGCAGCGGCTGAAACTGTAGGCTGAAAGTCTTCCCTGCCAGATTTAAGTGGATGTCCAGATCCCAAGACCTCAGTTTAACTAACTGACTCCCAGGAAATAGTGGGGGGCTGAGACGGCACGACCCAGGCCAGAGCTGAGGCCGGCTGTGCCCACAGCTTCAGTGATTCAGCCATATGGATGCTCCCCAGACTGGGGAGCCTGGGTTAAACCTCGCACCCCAGCCTCATTCCTGCCTCGCGCTGGCTACTGCAGCCTAGCCTCCCCTCAGCCCGGTTGGGTCTACACAAACCCCTGTGTGACACAGGCTGTGGGGTAACCGGTCCTAATTCCAGTACTCATGGAGGGACAGGAAGTTCAGAAGGGCTTTCCTAGGAGGTGGCAAGGACTGAGGACAGACAGGCCCTTAGAAGTTCACCAGAGAGAAGAAGGGCATCCAGGCACAAGGAATGTCCAAGCAAAGGCAAGGAGGTGAGATGGCAAATTCCACAGAATTCAGAATGGGCTGGTCCAGGCTGACGTGAGTGCCGAGGTCCAGGCAGGAGCATAGCACAGAGGTATGCTACGAGAGGAGCTGGGAGAGAGATTTTTATCACCACACAAGCAACTGGCATTAGCATTGGACTGGAATGAGGCAGAGGGATCAGGCGGTCAGGAGACACCTGGGGTGAAGACTGGGACAGAGTCAGCTGGAGGGCTGGAGGGTGGCCCATGTCTCTGCAGCCCTAACTTAGACCTGAGGGTTTTCTCTCATCAGAAGACTGGCAACAAACTCCACACCCTCGAAGACAAATGTGTTAATTTAAGCTCCCTCAGTCACATGAAGGAATATTGTTTAGCCATAAAAGATGTCTACAGAGTAGTTGTAAAAATGCTATAAATATTTTTATATATTGCTGGCAAAGGTGTAAATTAAGGTGATCCGTACAGAGGGCAATTTGGCAACATCTCTCAACTGCAAATGCCCAGAGCCTTTGATCCGATGATTCCACTTGGAGGAGCTCGGATTGTGGAATGAGTGGGCAGTTCAGCCGTATCAGGGGATGCTATAGAACAGTGAAAAAGGACAAAGCCTCCATATGCCGATTCACAACAGTCCTGAAAAGAGATTGGGGAATAAAGCCAGATGCGGGACAGTAAGTTATTTATACTACCTTTGTGTAGAGACAACTTTTTTTTTTTTTAAGATTTTATTTATCTGACGGAGAGAAACACAGCTAGAGAGGGAACATGAGCAGGGCGAATGAGAGAAGGAGAAGCAGGCCCCCCACCGAGCCGGGAGCCTGATGCTGGCAATCCCCGGATTCTGGGATCATGATCCCAGCCAAACACAGACGCCAGGACGACTGAGCCACCTAGGCACCCTGAGAGAAAACATTTAGAAAGGATATTTACAGAGGCATTTCAGTATGCTTGTATATTACAGAGTAACTGTGAAAATAGATATAATATATAATAAACTGGAAAAAGGGAGATGCTGGGCAGTGGAATGGACAGTGGAAAGATACGTTGCATCAGATACCTGTCTTTTCAATGCTGCATCCTACGGATGTTTTTCCTCCAACCCTGAATCCAAAGTGAAATTCCCCAAACTCCTGGGGTTGTTTCGGGGAGCTCAGGTGGGCTGCAAACCACCATTTCCAAAGGGCTGGCACTGGGACTTGGGTCCCTTTCCCCTGCTCACTGGGTCTGGTGCAGCCCCTGCACCCCTTCTCTTGGTGCCCATCCTCTCCGCAGTTACTGGACAGAGCACCACCTCCCTCTCTCCTTCCAGGATTTGGCTGCTGGGTAGCTCCCGGCGCCCAGAGAGCCTTCTCCCTTCCCCGAGAGCCACTTCCCCACACCCTTAGCGGGCACGGCAGTTTCTCGGGGTCTCTCAGGCGCGTGGGTGTAGGCTGTCCTGCCGGCTCCCCGCCTGGGCCACGCTCCCAGCCCGCCCGCCTCCGCCGGTGCCCGCCCCCATTTCCCCGACCTGCAAGGCGGAGACGCACGCGCCCCGCCCCTCCCAAGCCGCCAGGACACGGGTTACTTAGGGCCCAGAGCCCGGGAGTCCCAGACCCGTAGGGAAACGGACAGCGCTGATGGCCACCCGGCTTCCCGGCCGTCTCCCCGCCTCCGGCCACCCTCCCCGAGCGTCGGCCTCGCCGCCAGGAAGCCCCGACCAGCGCCCGCACCCCGCAGCCCGCGATCGCGCCAGCCGTCGGGGCCCCGCAGAGCCATGCGCGCCCTGGCCAACGTCCGGGAAGGGAAGCCGTTTCTGGAGCCCGAGGGAGCGGGGGAGCCTCCGGGGGCTCCAGAGCTCCACGTCCTCCACCTTCACCCCGCGCGGGGTCCTCCCTCTCTCCATCCCTCCCGGCGTGATGGTCCGCCTGCCCCGGGTACCGACGGCGGTGGCTCGGCCTGGGGAGTAATGGGGTGTAAGGGGTCTGGAGGGCGCGGAGGCAGTGGTCCCCGGAACCCGGCCAGCGAGGCGGTGGAGCGGGTCTAGGTGACGCCGCGATCCCCGGGTCCGCGGGGCAGCCGGGCCGGGCGCCCAGGACGCCTTCAAGTTCCAGATGTGTGGGGCCGCGCCTGCGCACTGCGAGACGATCCCCGGGCCTTCTATCCCGGGGTTTTCCCCATAAAGGAAGGGCGGAAGTGCTCACAGGCCGCAGTCCTCCCGCCGGCTCGCTCGGGTCCGTGCCCTGTCTCAAGCCTCGCTCCTAGCATAGGCGGTCCACATAGACCATAGCTCCTTAGCCCAGGACTTCCCAGAGCCGGAGGCCCAGGAGCGAGGGGGTTCACTGGTACAAGTAGTTCTCAAACTTGGCTGCATAATAGAATCCCCGAGAATTTTGTTTTTTATTTTTTAAGATTTTATTTGACACAGAGAGAGTGAGCGACAGCGAGAGGGGGAACACAGCAGAGGGAGTGAGCCGCAGACCAGAAGCTCGGCCATTCATGTGGGTTCCCTCTGCAAGGCGGGGCACCAGGACCCTCCCTCAAAGTGAGGGAGTTGGGCAGAGTCGAGGTTATCTATGCCATGCAGCTTTGCTTTCTTTGTTCGCCCTTTTCACCTGATTAGTTCTGAAAAACACTTCTCTCTCTCTTTTTTAAAAGATTTTATTTGACAGAAACACAGCCAGAGGGAACAAGCAGGGGAGAGAGAGGGAGAAGCAGGCCTCCCGCTGAGCAGGAAGGCCGATGTGGGGCTCGATCCCGGATCTCCGGGATCATGACCTGAGCTGAAGGCAGTCGCTTAACCAACCGAGCCACTCAGGCACCCCCACTTTTCTCTTTCTACCTACAACTATTCTAAACCTTTATTTGCTCCTACTTTTAGCTTGCTTAGGTCAAGCCTCAAGTTTTACCCTACCCTTTTTTTTTTTTTTAAGATTTTTATTTATTTGACAGAGAGAAACACAGCCAGAGAGGGAACACAAGCAGGGGGAGTGAGTGAGGGAGAAGCAGGCTTCCCGCCGAGCAGGGAGCCCGATGTGGGACTTGATCCCGGGTCTCCGGGATCATGACCTGAGCCGAAGGCAGTTGCCTAACCAACTGAGCCACCCAGGCGCCCCTACCCTACCCTTTTAAGACATAATTAATAGAGATAATGAGAAAAATAATCATAGTAGTATGGTAGCTGCATTGTAACTAGCTTAGTTCAAATAAATCTCGTAACCACGTGACCACATGCTCACTCCCGTGCAATTAAGGGAGGCAGAAAGTCCTGATAGGATAATTAATGACTGATAAAAAAACTACCTGAGCAAAACACGTGATGTGCATCAGCAAAGTTAAGATGTCTTTGTAATTGTTCCTAAGATTAGACTTTAACCAGAACCTGCTATAAATAAAGAGCCCTGAGAACAATGTTTGTGGGAGATCCCCACACTGCTCTTCCAGTCTGGTCCCGTCTCATTTCGCCGATGCAGTCCCCACCTTCTGGTACCGACTCTTGCTGGGGCTGGCCTGGCCCCTGGCAGGAGTGAGAGGGAGAAGCAGGCTTCCCACCAAGCAGCGAGCCTGATGCAGGTTCATTCCCAGAACCCTGGGATCATGACCTGAGCCCAAGCAGACCAACAGAGCCACCCAGGTGCCTGACCCTCCCCACCACAGAGAACTTTTAAAAAATAAATGCCGGGGCGCCTGGGTGGCTCAGTTGATTGGGCGACTGCCTTCGGCTCAGGTCATGATCCCGGAGACCCGGGATCAAGTCCCACATCGGGCTCCCTGCTGGGCGGGAAGCCTGCTTCTCCCTCTCTCACTCCCCCTGCTTGTGTTCCCTCTCTGACTGTGTTTCTGTCAAATAGATGAAATCTTTGGAAAAAAAAACAAAAAACTAAAACTAAAACTAAAAAATAAATGCCGGCGTTCAGATCCATGAAATTAGAATCTGGGATGAGATCACCGAGGTCGAAGGTGGAGGACCCGCGGTACCGATGAGACCAGAGGGATCAAGAAAGGGCAGGTCACTAGAGGTCTCAAAGTCAGCAAGGATCTGTGGCAGACTAAGCCAGGCCTGCTCCAGCCCTGAGCTTCTCCCTTGGCCCGGATTATGGTTATTCCCCCTCCCCCAGGCAGCAGCCCTTCCAGAACCCGCCTTGGGCTCCATAGTGGCTCCCACTGTTGGGAACCATCTTCACTATGTCTGGACCAGGAGCCTCCCAGAGCAGGGTCAGGTCTGACAGGGGCTGGGGGAGAGAGGGTCCACGAGTAGGAAAGAGAAGGGCCTCCCAGAGCACGGGCCAGGAGGAGAGACCCTGTGCAGAGCCCAGCAATGTCCCGGTTTTTGCCGTGGAATGAGGTGTCAAAATCTAGGCAGCTTAGCAGAGGGAGGGAGGTGGAGGGGCGGCCCTGCACACCTGGCCCCATTTCCAAGGGTTCCCCTGCCATGGAGGAACCCAGACCAGTATTGCTGATCAAAATATTTTTTCAAAAAAGCATTTTTTTTTTTCTTTCCTGAGCAGGGAGCCCGATTCGGGGCTCTATCCCAGGACTCCGGGATCGTGACCTGAGCCGAAAGCAGACACAATGACTGAGCCACCCAGGCGCTCCTCAAAAAAAGCATTTCTTCAAAAGTGTCTGTCCTCTAGGGCACGGTTTTTTCCAGAATGGCTTAACAGTTTTGGTATTTCTATTCAAGACAAACCTTTCTTTCAAATTCCGCAGAATCCTGAAAGTAAGAGCCCGGGACTACCTTTTAGTAGCATAGTTCTATATACATACGATTGGCATCACTTCCTGCAACTCACTGCCAGAGGTTTTACTGTAAACAAGGAAATGTGCACCTCAATACACACATAAGTATGTGTGGGAATGGGGCTCTGGCTGAGAGGGTGTCAGGAAAAGTAGTGTTGTTCCCCCCACACCCCCCAGCTGTCTACCTGCAGGCCCCTGGAGTTCAGGGGGGAAGGCAAGATACAGACAGGAACAGAAAAGAATGTAAAAAGTTAAGCAGGTATCATGCCATAACTTGGGGTGAGGCTGCTTGTTTTCCAGGACTTTCACTTGAAACCATTCAATGCCGGGTAGCTCGTGCTCAGTAAGTATTTAACAGAAGCCTTCAGTGACAGGTGCCTAGAAGGGAAAACATCCAGGTTTTCCTAGGCAGGGTAAAGTGTGGGAACTACGCCTCCGTGTTCGGAGGCCAAGACTGAGCAGCAGCCCCCAACAGCACCTGCTGTGCTCCACACACTCCTCTGCAGGGGGGCCCAGGCATGGGGAAGGGCCAATGCACCAACGAAATACCTATCTTGTGGACAGCAATGACAGAGCTGGGCTTTAAGACGCAGCGTCCCTGCGTCCCTGGAAGAGCTCCAGTTGTTTCTGTTTCACCGGCATTCACCATGTGCTTAACCGTTTTGGGGGGGCTCATGTGGGCTGAGGAGCCTGCGGGCAGCACTGAGGAGACACCGAAACACCAAAGCCGCCGCTGCCACCACCGGCTGATGCAAGTTTTATTGAGACAATGTACAAACAGGCCATGGAAACAAGGGTTCTGATGCTGGGACCAGTAACGTAAAATGAATACAAAAATAAAAAGGCACTAATCTGTTAAGAAAAGACACTCAATGTTCTAAGAATATAAGTCATTTAATACTGTTAATTTTATAGCACAAAATAAAACAAGCTATGATCCCCAAAAAATAATTTTAAAAGCTTACACAGAAAATATTATTGCCTGAAGTTTATGATCTTTAAGTTACAGGTCAAAAGTTTTGTGTTGTTGTTGTCATTTTAAAACACACAGTGAAGACCGTCTAGAAGCAAGGCCACTGTTCCTCCTGCAGAGACGACGACCCTGTCTCCGGGAACTGTTCTTCTACTCCTTTAGAATACGCAAGCAGCTCCGTTTCCACACTGAGAGCAGTCAGCCAGGGACAGAGGCCTCTGGTCTCAGAGGACGGAGTCTGAGGCAGAGCTCAGTGGTGTCCACAGATAGCATTAGTCTTAGGTACTGTGTTAAAACAATCAAAAAGTCACTCATTTCAAGAGGTTAATGAACATAATATTAAAGGATTAAATTATGAACACCTGGCACAAAAACACATCATCCCTTTTCAAAAATAAAATGGTCATATTCCTCTGAGCAAACATTACAAGAGCAGCGGCCGTCTGCCTTGGCCTGTCTTGTCTGTAAACAGCCGTGAGAGAAAGCCAGCATGGAGCCGGGGGTCCTTGAGCTCCAAGGAGGAGCAGCTGTCTCTCCCCCACTTTCCGTCTCCAACTGTGAGCACAGGCGTCTCCTCCGGGTGACCGAACAGCTCGCTGACGCGCGCTCCTCTTTCACCGTGCCATCAGGTGGTACCACACCGCAGAGAAACGACAAGGACGCCTCCCGTGGCGGAGGTCCTTCTCAGGATAAATAAGTTTTGAGTCAAACCGTCCATGCCCTTTAGTTCATAATTTGTTCAGTTCCCAAGGGAGTTAATTTAACATCCAAATATTTTCTTAAGTGATCCCCAGTAGAGCAGACCAAGTGTAGCACTAATGAACAATCCTAAAAGGAGGACCAGCCAAAGGAGGCAGGCCTCCTCTGGAAGAGTCGCGTGGCCTTCTGAAACACGCAGCCTTCCCCAGTCACTGGGGAGCCCAGGCACGAAGCTGAGGCGAGGATTTTTTTTTTTTTTTGTATTTTTAGTGTGATGAAGAGAATCTCCCTGCCTGATGAAAAAAACTAATAAGGTCCTAAATAAAAAAGATACTACTTTTGGCACATAATGTCAAGAGTTCAGAACTCAAGGCTCACCTTATTTGGGGCTCCCAATCCCCTGGGCAGCCCTGGAGACATGCACACGGGCTGAAGTGACGAGCAGACTTATCACGAAGCCAAAGTAGGTTTGTGGGGTGCTCTGATTCTGAAGTGCTCCACATGAGTTGGGTCTCGTTATGAGTCAGCAGACCTTGGTGAAGGGAAGTCACGCTTCCCAAAATGACCATGCAGCTCTTATGCTCCGAACCAGCTACTGTCACCAGAGTGCCAAGCCCCTCAGCTAAACCTGGTCTGACAAAGCCTTAAGGTTTGTGCCCTCTCTGAACAAGGCACACACCCCGTCTTCAGCTGGCCAACCCCCTCAGTTCCGGGTCACCGGCTGCAAGGCAAGTGCGGTGCCCAGCCCGCCACGCACGTGCCACTTGCTGTGGGAGCCGGGCTGCGCCTGAACTCAGAGTGAGAGGCAGCCACAACAGAGAGGTCCCTTCAGAGCAAGAGGTGGCCAGCCACGGCGCTCACTGAGCAGGGAGAGCAGACAGGTTTTTCCAGGAAAACCACCAACGGGCAGCCACAGTGATATTTTCTCCAATTGATCATTAACTTTGTCACAGGAACACTTTCAAGATTCTTTAATACGGCACTTACCTGCCTAATGGAATACTGATTTCAAGACAGACTGAAAAACTGGTTGCTTTGCTGGTTCTGTCACCTCACCAGAATACATATATTGCTCTTAACTCAAAACCCAAGACCCCTGGGACACAGGGCCATTGGTTAGAGCAGACACTCAGCAAATGATGCAATCACTCATTAGGTGGCTGCTACATTTCTAGGTCAGCTGTATTCCTTCTGAGCTGAGGCCTGTTTTCATCAGTTTCCAGAAGGGAGAGCAGACTGAACCGCATGAAGGTTCTAGAATCCTAGACTGTTACGTGCACCAGATGAGGGATCGGCCACATCTCTGTACCAAGCTGGCTGGTCATGAACAGCGCTCTTGTAGCTAATACAGAAGTGTTAACATCAAATTGCTAATGGTTAATGGTTCTCCCTAGTCATTAATATCTTAGACATCAAATGTGCGAGCCAATTTCCAGAGCCTGGGGAACCATTAGCAGCACCATCTTTCCCTGGCAGCCTCGTGAGCCTAGGCTGTGGCCGTGAGGAGTGGGCCTCAGTGAGTAGAATTTAAAGATTCATTAACGAATTCAATGCTTCTATGAACAACCTCACTTTTTAAAGAAACCTAATTCCTATACCTCAAAGAGGTGTATTCACTGAAAAGCTGGAGAGAAAACTGGCCAAGTGCTTCCCCCCATTGCTCCTGCAACTTGTCGCTGGCAACAAGGTAAGCAAAGCTTTCCGCAAATCACCTCCCAATCTGACGCTTTTGGGTAATCCAAGAGGCTATGCACACAAGCTTGGCACACTACGACTGATTTTTCTGCGGGCTGTGTGGTATATGGCAAAACATGTACAACTGGTAACCAAGACAACAAAGGCCTCTGCTTCAAGGGTTGGGTTTTTGTTTTTTTTGTTTTCATATTCCTTTAGTTACAGCAGCTTCAGTTTGGAAGCTCAGAGGCACGTGTCATTCCTTACAAGACCACAAAAATCCAACCTGCTACTTAAAAACCTGTCCAGAACACACAAGTCTAATTAAGTCTTCCAAAACCAAACCAAAAAGGAAAAAAGAAGAGCCAGATTAAGGGGAGTTTAGGACAGAATTCCCTCTTCCTTAAGGTTCATTTGCTCTGTCCTTCGAAGGAAAAACAAAGTGGCGACTGAGCCACTGCTGTGTGCAACAGTGATGTGCAGCGTCTCACCATGGCCTCAAGCTCCGTCTGATGGAGCGAACAGTCAAAAGTACAAACAGGGCAGTGATGAGAAGACAGACGCTTTCCTCGTCAATTTCTCTCCACTTGTGTGCTTCCATCAGCATTTCCAGTTTATGATTCAAAAGAACTCTAAAATCTGCTACTCTTTGACAATACGACTATGATACAAATGCCCAGGCAGCCACTGTGTGCATTCCAAATGTGTATGAGAGACCACCACTCTGCAGGAAGCTGGACATCGGCAATGCAGTGTAACTTGCCTATGAGAGAGAATGCTTTCCCACTTCAAAGGAGACGATGACAGGCAGAACAAGGAAGCAGCAGGGAACAGGCAACAGCAATCACTCGTTTTCATCAGGGTTTTGAGGGTCAATGATTTTGACATGCGTAAAGGGGAAAAGCCCTTTGCGCCCGTTCACTTCGCCTTCCCACTGGCCGTTTATATTCATCCTCGTGACTTTCACAATGTCACCAACCTGTAAGGATGGAGAAAGAAGACAGAGTCAGCATTTTCTCTGCAAACTACAAAAAAAAAAGTTTATCTTACTTATAAACTGAAAAGGTTTACTCTAAGCCACACACACAGTTCTATCCAAAGGAACTTAGATTTTTTAAAAGGATTTCTTTTCTTTGGTGCTTAAACCAAAATCAAGCAGTGCCCAAGACACAAGGTGTTACCAATAAACCCAGTGTCGTCCTCAGCTGGTGAGTGTACTAAGTGAAGCAGCTTCTGAACACAAAAGCAGACTTTTTTCCCTCTCCATATTGGTCACTAACTCCAACAGGATAGAAATGAACACTTAACTCTCTGAGAATGGTTAGAGTGAAATCACACACAAAAGTGTATTAAACAGGGGCGCCTGGCTGGCTCAGTTGGTTAAGCCACTGCCTTCAGCTCAGGTCATGATCCTAGAGTCCTGGGATCGAGTCCCTCATCTGGCTCCCAGCTCCGTGGGGAGTCTGCTTCTCTCTCTGACCTTCTCCCTTCTCATGTTCTCTCTCACTCTCTCTCTAATAAATAAATATTTTTTTTTTTAAAGTGTATTAAACACTGGGGCACCTGACTGAGCCACCCAGGTGCCCCTAGTGTTTTGTTTTGTTTAATACACTTTTTTTTTTTTTTTTTAGATTTTTTATTTATTTGACAGAGAGAAACACAGCCAGAGAGGGAACACAAACAGGGGGAGTGAGAGAGGGAGAAGCAGGCCTCCCGCTGAGCAGGAAGCCCGACGTGGGACTCGATCCTGGGTCTCCGGGATCATGACCTGAGCCGAAGTCAGTCGCCCAACCAACTGAGCCACCCAGGTGCCCGAAAGAGAGGTGTTTTAAGGGCCCAACAAACATCTGATTGGGATTTCAACTTAAGATTGTATTTTACTAAGTTGGAAGAGGGAACAGTACACGGGGGCGTGCCGCTGCTACAGTAAGCTGTGCAGCCCTGCCGGCCGCTGTCAGTGCACGTCTTCCTTGGGCTGAAGCTGCCTGTGCCACGTGTCTGACTGAACACTCCCCAGATGACAAGGTAAAGGCGGAGAGAGACCTATCACCACTTGCAACAAAACACATTCCGAAATAAGCTGGGTGCCGAAGTGAGTATCGCCTGCCTCCGTCGCTCATGGTATTTCCAATTTTTTCCTTCCCATTCTAACGGTCAACTGTCCCAATTGCCTTTTGAGCTAATTCTCATAAATCTCAACTTGTATTATACTTATAAAAAAATGTCAAATCTGACATATAATTGGGTTTCATGCATCACTTCATTTGGGGGGGAAAAAGGGTCTTCTTTCTGCTAAAGCTACTGGTCCTTGGGACACCTGGGTGGCTCAGTTGTTAAGTGTCTGTCCTCCACTCACGTCATGATACCA
The DNA here is from genome assembly GCA_004023965.1 of Spilogale gracilis. Classification (NCBI taxonomy): domain Eukaryota; kingdom Metazoa; phylum Chordata; class Mammalia; order Carnivora; family Mephitidae; genus Spilogale; species Spilogale gracilis. The sequence goes on along the minus strand of PITA01002242.1, from coordinate 117,543 downwards.
GAGTCCGGGGATGAGGCCCCTCGCGGGGTTCTCTGCTCAGTGGGGAGTCTACCACCCCCCCTCACTCCCTCACCCCACTCATCCTTTCTTGCTCTCTCTCAAATAAATCAAATCTCTAAAATAAATAAAGCAAGCTACTGGGCCAGCAAGCCGCCTGCCGGCCTGGAGTGACCACAGATCCTGGAGATAACAAGGAAGCTTTAGAAGTGCACCCGCACACAGCTCTGGGCCACTCAGGCTGCTGTTAGGTGGGTCACTGCTCTCTGACGAAAAGGAGGTATGTTTTCTGAGGCGAATCTATGAAACAGATTTGAATTAGTATATAAGATGGCTAGGACTCAAGCAGTAACACCAAAATCTGGTGATATTGTCTATAATACATAACAAAGTAAGAAACAGAAAGCCAAAAAGGGGCTCCTGGGCAGCTCAGTTGGCTGAGGGGTCTGACTCTTGGTTTCAGCTCAGGTCATGATCTCAGGGTTCTGAGATCAAGCCTCCATGTCAGGCTCCCCACTCAATGGGGAAACTGCTTCTCCCCTCTCTCCCTCTGCACCTCCCCCAGAGCTCATGCTTTCTCTAAAATAAATAAATCTTCAAAAAAATAAAAAGTAAGGTGCCTAAATTGAGAAAAACTTCAGAGACCAAAACTCCACACTCCAACACTTACTTAGACCATGGCCCAAACAGATCAGCAATTTCTTTCTTAAAAGATGTATGTATGTATGTATGTATGTATGTATTTGAGAGAGAGAGAGAGAGCACGCGCATGCGTGCGTGGGGCAGAGGGAGCGAACCTGAAGCAGACTCCACGCTGAGCACAGAGGCTGACATGGGGCTCAATCTCACAACTCTGAGATCAGGAGCTGAGCTGAAACCATGAGCTGGATGCATAACCAACTATGCCACCAGGGCACCCCAAGATTAGCCATTTCCTTTTTCTTCTCTTTAGATGTTACTTATCTGAGAGAGACAGAGAGCGGAGAGAGAGCAGGAAGAGTGGACTGGGGGGGGACTCCACATGGAGCAGAAAGCCCGAGGTGGGGCTTGATCCCGGGAGTCGGAGATCATAACCTGAGCTGAGACAGCACCAAGAAATAAGTCCCTTAATAGGGGAGGTCTGGAGACATGTTGCTTAGGTGACTGAGTGCCTCTCTATACAGGCTGCTGGGAAGCAGACAGCTTAACATTTTGTCAATGTCTTCCAAGTTTATAAACTCAGTGATTTTGTTCTGATGTGACCACATACCAATATGAAAGTGGTTCACACCGCTTAGAGCTGGTGGGAAGATCCGAAGAGGATAGAGAAGGAAACATGCCCCTGTGGAGTATGCTACACAGGCCCAGGTTTCCAATTCAATGGACACCAGGAGTCAGGGACCTGTTTTCAAGAGGTCTTTACCTGCAGAGCTTCTTCAGAGATGTTACTACCCATTGATCTCCAATGTACACTAACCTCCTACAAGGCAGGCTAGGAGAACAGATCTACAGAGTCTGGACCTCTCCAACATCACAGGCTGCTAGTTCACTACGAAGCAGAGGTACAAGCTGGCAGCACCCAGTCTTGGCCATCTGGGTCCCTGCCACTTTTCATAGTGCAAAAGCAGCATGGCCCACCCATGCCTAAGACCACTCACCCCCTCTCAGGATCCTCTCACCAAGATACCCACTGCTTTTTAATGATCTATCTTCACGACGCCCCCCTGGTGAACCCAGACTGGCTGCTCTGAGTTTTCTACCTCTCCACTCTCCCATTTTTTATTTTACCGACCTACTTGTGATTCTCCACACCTACTGAGAAATAAAAATGCAGTCATTACATTTAGATGGAAAACCACACTATTAACAAACGAAACCTCTCAACTTGTGGAAACCAGTTTGAGTATTTGACAAAATGACAATGGGAAAAATAACTTTAACCCATGAGACTGCCTGGTTAGAACAGTTTAAGAAAAAGAAAAAAACAAACAAAAAATCAGAACAAAAACATTGCCCTAAGTTCTGCCTAAATTCTGACCCGAACTCCTTTATTTAGGAGCACCACTAATTCAACTCAGTGGCTGGATGGCTTATAAAGAGTTCACGTGGTAGTAAGAATTAGATTCTGGGGCGCCTGGGTGGCTCAGTCAGTTACGCATCCCACTCTTGACTCAGCTCAGGTCATGATCTCAGGGTCATGATACTAAGCTTCCATCAGGCTCCATGCTCAGCACAAAGTCTGCTTGAAATGTTTCTCTTTCTACCTCTGCACGCCCCACCCCCCACGCATGTCCCCTCTCTCAAATACATCTTTAGAAAAATTAGATTGTTAAAAATTTTTATTTTTTAAAGCTCTTAAAAGAAAAGTAAGCTCTAGGCCCAATGTAGGGCTTAAACTCATGCCCCAAGAATTAGACTTTATATGATAAGAAGTTTTGAGACAAAAATAAAATGCCAAGGGGCACCTGGTGGCTCAGTTGGTTAAGCAACTGCCTTCAGCTCAGGTCATGATCCCGGAGACCCGGGATCGAGCCCCGCATCGCTCCCTGCTTGGCAGGAAGCCTGCTTCTCCCTCTCTCACTCCCCCTGCTTGTGTTCCCTCTCTCGCTGTTTCTCTAACAAATAAATAAAATCTTAAAAAAAAAAAATAATAAAATGCCAAATACTAGATAAGTACAGGAGAAAGGGTGTAAAAGGGCAACTCATGTATTTATAGATTAGATTATTATAGCTCTATTTTTAAAAGATTTTATTTATTTATTTGACAGAGAGAGAGATCCCAGGCAGGCAGAGAGGCAAGCAGAGAGAGAGAGGAGGAAGCAGGCTCCCTGCTGAGCAGAGAGCCCAATGCGGGCCTATATCCCAGGACACTGAGATCATGACCTGAGCTGAAGGCAGAGGCTTTAACCGACTGAGCCACCCGGGCACCTGATTATTATAGTTATTTTCAAACTCATGTCATAGGTTTGACTGTAACACCAGTTGGTTGAACAATTAAAATTTATTACTATCTTTTAAAAAGATGTTATTTATTTGTCAGAGACAGAGAAGGAAGTGTGCACAAAGCAGGGGGAGTGCAGCAGGCATAAGGAGAACCAGGCTCCTTGCTGAACAAGGAGCCCAATTTGGGACTTGATTCCAAGACCCCAGAATCATGACCTGAGCTGAAGGCAGACACTTAATGGACTGAGCCACCCAGGTATCCCAAATAATTAAAATTTAAAGGTAAAGACTGAGAATTCTATTTTTTTTTAAAGATTTTATTTATTTATTTGACAGAGAGAGAAATCACGAGCAAGCAGAGAGGCAGGCAGAGAGAGAGAAGGAAGCAGGCTCCCTGCTGAGCAGAGAGCCCGATGCGGGCCTCGATCCCAGGACCCTGAGATCATGACCCGAGCGGAAAGCAGACGCTTTAACCCACTGAGCCACCCAGGCACCCAGAGAATTCTATTTTTGAGATTTGCATTAATAAATTAAGTTAAAAAACTAATTTATAGGGGCGCCTGGGTGGCTTAGTTGGTTAGGCGATTGCCTTTGGCTCAGGTCATGATCCTGGAGACCTGGGATCGAGCCCCACATCAGGCTTCCTGCTTCGGCGGGAAGCCTGTTTCTCCCTCTCTCAGTCCCTCTGCTTGTGTTCCCTCTCTGGCTGTGTTTCTCTCTGTCAAATAAATAAATAAAATCTTCAAAAAAAATTAACTTGTAAAACAGTAGAAAAAATTACAACTAAAAACACATTTTCTCTGGCTTTGTATTAAAAGGAAGTAACAATTTGAGGGAGAACATAAACAGATTTAATGATAAAAATTGAGTTTTATTAAAATATTTGGGACATACCAGGGGCACCTGAGTGGCTCAGTCGTTAAGCGTCTGCCTTCAGCTCAGGTCATGATCCCGGAGACCCGGGATTGAGCTCAGCATCGGGCTCCCTGCTCGCTTCTCCCTCTCTCACTCCCCCTGCTTGTGTTCCCTCTCTAGCTGTGTTTCTGTCAAATAAATAAATAAATAAATAAATAAATAAATAAATAAGATCTTTAAAAATATATTTGGGACACATTAGAGACTTTTGAAACACAGACTGTTTTATGATTAGCGCTTGGAGTCCAAGTATTGCTCTTTCTCCAAGTCATGATAGTTTAATCTACAGAGAGTAGAAAATGTCTTGTTTATTCATACCTAGGAAAATCATACAAATGTTTTTGATAATTATGATGAAAAATTTCATGTTGTATAAAGTGGACCAAGGAGCTAGTTTCATTATTTATTTGAGAGAGTCATAGAGAGACAGCATGCGTGGGACTATTTGGGCAGAAAGAGAAGGAGAGAGAATCTTAAGCAGGCTCCACACCCAGTGCAGAGCCTGACACAGGACTATCTTCACAACCCTGAGATCACGATCCGAGCGGAAATCGAAAAACCAAAATCAGAAGAGCTGGTTACTTAACTGACTGAGCCACTGAAGCACCCCCCAAGGAGTTAAGTTTTATACTTTACATATTTTTCTCCTACCCTGCAGAAGTCACAAAACAGGAAATCCCTAATTATACTATTTGGTTTTTTTTTTTTAACTTTTTTAAAGATTTTATTTATTTATTTGACAGAGAAAAATACAGCTAGAGAAGGAACACAAGCAGGGGGAGTGAGAAAGGGAGAAGCAGCCTTCCCACCGAGCAGGGAGCCCGATGTGGGGCTTGATCCCGGATCGCTGGGATCATGACCTGAGCCGAAGGCAGTTGTCAACCAACTGAGCCACCCAGGCGCCCTTATTATTTGTTTTTAATAATGAAAATTTTCTAATCTGTGTTATAAGGGAAGTTCTAATGTGAATAAGAACCATGAGTTATAGTAGAGACTTTGTACAAATCACGTAGCTGAAAGGTGAAGTCGATGGAAACCTGGAAAAATGGTTTACGTCCAATCTTATTCCATTAAAAAGTAATAATGTTTAAGCACAAACGTAAGATACAATAAAAGTGAATATGCAAATTAAAATTGGGTCTACGTAAGAAGAGAGAAACGTTCTGCAGGCAGGAGCTACTAGGATGCCACAATCTAGACCCCCTGCAGATGGGCCACATTCCTCAATTTCCTTGAACTCTGCACTGCACCTGCTCTAGACCCTTGGCCTCTCTGGGCCTTTCAGTGTAGGAACCTGCTGTCTTATGTCTGGATCTCAATGAGGCTGATGAGATGAGCTTCAATGCCCGGCCTTTCTCTCCAACGTACAGTCTTTCCTTATCTCCCTTTCAACTAAGAAAACAGATTGCCTCTATCTTTATTTTTAAAATAATGAAATGCAAGGAGCCTGGGTGGCTCAGTCAGCTGAGCGTCGTCGGACCCTTCGTTTCAGTTCAGGTCATGATCTCGTGGGTTGTGGGACGGAGCTGGCCCACATCTGGCTCCCCTCAGTCTGCTTGAGGACTCTTGGCTCTACCACCTCCTGCACTCACGCACACCCCCTCCCTTTCCCCTCTCTCTAAAAAAATAAATATATAAATCTTTAAATAATGAAATAAGAAAGAAAAGTCCTGGATAGAAAACTACTCGTATCATTCTAAATTAACTTCTAGTTATTACTAATAATCATGAAGAAAATACAATTAATGCAGTAAAATAGATATACAACAAGGCAAGGACAAGTAAGAGGACGCAAGGGTATACACCTGTAGAGAGGATTCCATGACAAAAGGGACGGGGAACCGGGTGAGCAAACACCGAAGTGGGCATCTGGGCAGTCTGTAGGTAGCAGGCTGGCACTCAGGGCCAGATCAAACTCTGCCAAGAGGTTATAAGGAAAAAAGGCTAAGGCAAGAATGAGTTCAAACTGAAAAGAAACAAAGCTACAGTTTGGGGCTGATGAGTGTTGTTGACAAACACTGGGCTCTGCAACTTCAGTTTTCGTTTGCTCCACTCATTTGATGTCCTACAAAAAATACTTTGGAATTCTGTCATTTTAACTATGCTTTTTTTATCTTCAACTGGACTACAGATGCCCAGAGAGCATATATTTTGCCTGAAGTGTACAATCTTGGCCTGCCCTGTCTAATGTTTGATAAATGTGAAAGAAAACAAAGTCTCACTTTCCTGAAAACCTGGCCTGGGGAAGCCCTCTCCCACAGCTTGGATGAGTAGATCCCTCTAGCCTGGAGGCAAGAAATATGCTCTGACGCCCTGCTAACGCCCCCCTCCCCAGTTTCCCCAGCCTCTTACAACCTGGCTCTACCAGTAGAGCCATTCTGCCCTGAGCTGCCTTCTGGCATCTAATGTCACCCCAGCCCAATCAGCCCAACTCCCAATCACCCTGCTCTCCTATCACGAGACCATACCTACCAAACTTTGGCTATTGCTCCCGCCAGTTCAGCAAGGAACACCTGATGGTCCAAAGTCAACAGCGGAAGTCCAGTTCTCTCCCTCCAATGCTCCATGGCACCTGAAATAGGAGATTTCACTCGCCCTTCTCACTGCCTGCTGCTTGGCTCTTCTTTTTTGTTGTATTCTGTAAAATAACACTACTACCAGGTGGGAGCTTCCCATTTGGTATTTGTGGAAAGCAAGGCTCTATGAAGCCAGGTGCCTTCTTCTCCAGGAAGACTCGCCCAAGGAGCCTCCATTCTCTGTATTTCCATGGTCACCTCTCTGTCCCTCTGCCCCCACACCACACAGCACTCTCCGAGGGAGGACATTTGCTCTGCTTATTTTGCACTCCATATCACAGGTCTCTTGTAAACTACTTTCTAGAGAAGTCTGCAGAGTCAAGGTTAAAGAGAGAAGAGAAAACTGTAGGTTGATGTCCCCCATCTGCTGAGGATAGATGGCCAAGCAGAGAAGCAAGTGCTTGGGAGGACAGAAGTGACAGAGGACAGAAGGAGGCACAGGGATCTAAAGACAGCAGAAGGGGCGCCTGGGTGGCTCAGTCGGTTAAGCGGCGTTCGGCTCAGGTCATGATCCCAGGATCCTGGGATTGAGTCGCACATCGGGCTCCCTGCTCAGTGCGGAGTCTGCTTCTCCTTCTCCCTCTGCCTGCGGCTCTGCCTACTTGTGTTCTCTCTCTCTGTCAAATAAGTAAATAAAATCATTAAAAAAAAAAAAAGACAGCAGAAGGCAGACCTTTATTTTACTTTTTTTAAAAAAGATTTTATTTATTTATTTGACAGAGAGAAACAGTGAGAGAGGGAACACAAGCAGGGGGAGTGAGAGAGGGAGAAGCAGGCTTCCCACTGAGCAGGGAGCCCGATGTGGAGCTCAATCCCGGGTCTCCGGGATCATGACCTGAGCCGAAGGCAGTCACTCAACCAACTGAGCCACCCAGGCGCCCCAGAAGACAGACCTTTAAAAAAGACAAACAGAACTGGGTCACTGTTCTGCCTTTTAAACCTCCCAACACCTTTTCTCTACAGAAGAGCAAAATCCAAACTCCAGTCTTCAAGGCTCTGCCTCATCTGGATCCTGACTCCTCCCATCTCTGACCTCGATTCACGCCTCTCTGCTCCTCCCTTCCAATCTACACTGGCTTCCTTTCAGTTTCTCAAACTTGCCAAGCTCTTTCCCAGATATGGGCTGTATGACAGATGCAAAGACATGATGCAAATACAATTCTACAACTGCATATCTTAAGATGCAGCTGCCCAGAATCATCAAGCTGGTCCCAAAAAACCTTGGACCTCTGCTCCTTTCACAGCTAAAAACACATAATCAACTCTGATCAAAATTTTAAAAAATCCTAAGGACAACCCAGGCCACCTTATAGAGCTGCACATGCGGACAATGAGAGCAGGAAGGATCTCCAGGCAGTAGCCACTACAGATGGAACATTTACTCTACTCGGAGCACTGGGCTGGGTTCTATATTGTATATTCAGGATACATAAAGATACAACCTGAGTATCAAACCCACCTCAAACTAAGGTCTAAGATCTACAACAACAGGGTGGAAGCAATCTTTTGTACGCTTAAAACAGGTAGAAAGTGTCACTGTGGTGTCTCATGTTATGAACTCTGGTACGGGACAGAACTGGATTGATGCTCTATGGGACCATGGTAAACTGTTCATGGTGAATCTGTCCAAGTCTCAGTTTCCTTCTGACTTTGAAAGATTGTTTGTTTAAATATTTAACTTATTTATTTATTTAATACAGAGAGAGAGCACGTGCGCATACAAGCACAAGTGGAGGGAGGGGCAGAGGGAAAGGGAGGAGCGGGCTCCCCCACTGAGTAGAGAGCTTGATTGGGGGACTCCATCCAGGATCCCAGGATCTAGGATCATGACCTGAGCTGAAGGCAGATGCTTAACCAACTGAGCCACCCAGGTGCCCCTGAAAGGTTCTTGTAGGGATGCCTGGCTGGCTCAGTTGGTTAAGCTCAGGTCATGATCCCAGGGGTCCTGAGATCCTGGGATTGAGTCCTGCATAGGGCTCCCTGGAGCCTGTTTCTCCCTCTGCCTGCTGCTCCCCCTGCTTGTGCACGCTCTCTGACAAATAAATAAAAACTTAAAAAAAAAAAAAAAAAGGTTCTTGTAATAACTAAAGGAAGAACTACATGGAAACTGTTAACCAGGACACCCAGCTAAGTAAGTAGTAGCGGTTATCAGAGTGGGGATTCCTGAATGGAACCCAACCCCACACCCGTGCTAGTCACTGCCCTCTGGAAGCACGCTGGGAAGAACTACAATCAGCATGAGAAGCACTGTATTAAAGTGGGTTTCAACCTTGTTAGTAACAGATAGACAATAAATAATCTGTCCAGATGTGGCAGATGCTCAATGTATGTTAGAGAATAAACAAAAGCAGGGAGTGAAAGAAAGACAATACCAAGTACATGCTGCAGAGCACAGGAGCAGGGAGCTACTGCTTTGACCAAGGGAACCTTGACTAGCAGAGATAAGTCAGTCAAGGTTCAGGCTAGGGAGAGAGAATGGATGGGAGACATCTAATGGCCACCTGACCATTCATGCCTCATTCTGGTCTTGCAGGAGCTCTCACATGTCAAAACATAGCATGTCATTCCTCATCCTATTGCTAGTTCAGTCCAAGGCCCTTCCCATGGGGAACAAGCCCCAGAACACCAACACAGGAAAGATGGCCTGGCTACACTATGCTGCCGGCTGCCCACAATTACAGGTCTGGTTGTGGACCAGCTTCCTCACAGGCTCAGATACTAAAATGCCACCTTGCGGCCCCTCTCATCAGGCCCTTCCTTTGGCTTCACGGTAGGAGTGATCCCACAGAACCACTCACTTCAGAGAGTAGACTGATCTCAAAGTTGGTGGATGTCAACTCAGTTCAAGGAGCACTCTAAGCCTAGAACATGTGGCTGATCCTATCAAAAGATCAAGAGGAAACACATACCTTACTAAATATCACCTTATGACAATTCTTATTATAAGAACTGCCACACTATTATCTCTGTGCCTGGCTCCACTCAGCACCTGTGAAGCGCACACATCAACTCTAAAATTAAGCACACACCGGTACGACACTAGTCAGTTCCATTCTGCGTCTAGTGAAAACCATGCAAGAAGGCAAGAGGGCACTTCCTGATGCTAGCGATGGTTTCCTATCGCTCTACCTGTCCAGAGCATAAATAGAAGAGCTCTGGGAATAATTCTACTGCCTGACTTCTGCCACCGGATTCCAAGAGCAGTCACAGCCCTGGAGGGCCCAAGCACTGGCTGCCACAGTAGCCTTCTTCTTCCCCAATCAGTTTCCTTTCCCCATTAGGATATTTTCAGACTGTATGCTCAGGTTACATAAAAATAAAATCAGGAGCACAATGAGTTACAATGGAATCAGAAGTTCTAACTTGGGTGACATGAATGTATCATGAAATCAAAGAACATCCCGAAAGTATACTCAGAACTGTAAGTGCATTAATGTATGTTGTCTTCTTGCAGAAAACTTTTATCAGATTAAAAAAGGATCCATAATCCAAGAAATGTATAAAACACAACAAAAACCCCAGTCCTGCAACCACCAGGCAGATTCAATCCTGTGATTTGTGGCTTTCATTCATTTACTTGTTCAACAAATAGTGACTATTTATGCGCCAGGCCGCACATGGATACATCAGAGAACAACGCAGACAACAGCCCTGCCCTCAGGGAGCTGCCTGGGCTCCTCCTGTTTCAACACCTGCCCTTGTGCTCTCCATGTACCAGTACCTGAATCAAAGCTCCCAGAGCTGAAGAGCCTATTTTAAGGGCTACAACCTTCCTTGTACCTTGAGTAGCAGTCAAGTGGTCTCATGCATTCTCTCCTACAACTGATGCTACTTATTGGTTTTTAATACCGAAGACTTGTTCTGCTCCTTGAAATTTCCTTTATCCTTCAGGGCAGCAACTCGATTTAATAGGGCTGCTTACCAGTTAACACTTCTTATGAAAACAGATTTTATTTTAAGATGGGCCAGGGGTTAAAAGTATCAAAGGCCAGTATGCTGTAATGCAAGAGAATGTGGGCTATGGGAAGAAGTAAAATTTATCTCCATTTGCAGATGACGGGATCCTATATATAGAAAATTCCAAAGATTCCACAAGAAAGCTATTAGAGCTAATAAAATTCAGGAAAGTTACAGGGTACAAGATCAACACAAAAGTATCAGTTGTATTTCTAAAAACCAGTAATGAACAATTCCATTTAGGGGCACCTGGCTGGCTCAGTTGGTAGAGCATGTGACTCTTACTGATCTTGGGACTGTGGGTTTGGGGCACATGCTGGATGTAGAGATTACTTTAAAAAAATGAAATCTTGGGATGCCTGGGTGGCTCAGTTGGTTAAGCGACTGCCTTCGGCTCAGGTCATGATCCCGGAGAGCCAGGATGGAGTCTCACATCGGGATTCCTGCTCCACGGGAAGCCTGCTTCTCCCTCTCTCAGTCCCTCTGCTTGTGTTCCCTCTCTAGCTCTGTTTCTGTCAAATAAATAAATAAAATCTTAAAAAAAAAAAAAAAAAAAGCTCGACAACAAAAAGCAATCCAATTAAAACATGGGAAAAGGACTTGAGCATTTTCCCAAAGAAGATATAAAAAATGGCCAAGAATCACATGAAAAGATATTCAATATTTTTTTTAAAAGATTTTTACTTATTTGACAGAGAGAGCACACAAGTAGGCAGAGAGGCAGGCAGAAAGAGAGGAAGCAGGCTCCCTGCCAAGCACAGAACCTTATGCGGCCTCGATCCCAGGACCCTGAGATCATGACCTGAACCGAAGGCATAGGCCCAACCCACTGAGCCACCCAGGCGCCCAAGATGTTCAATACTGTTAGCAATTAAAGAAATACAAATTGAAATTTTAAAAATGGAAAAACAGTTAAGTGTTGGTGAGGACATGGAAAACCGGAACGCTTGTGCACTGCTATAAAATGGTACAGTTACTAAAAAAAAAAAAAAAAAAAAGGTACAGCTACTGTGGAAAACTATGGTGGTTCCTCAAAAAGTTCAATATGGTTATCATGTGACTCAGCAACTCCACTGTTAGGTATATACCCCTAAAAACTGAAAACAGGTATTCAAACAAAATTTGTACATGAATGTTTGTAACACTATTCTCAATAGACAAAAGCTGACGTCTATCACCTAAAGAAAGTATAAACAAAATGGGATGTATGCATACAAATATTATTTGGCCATAAAAAGACTGAAGATAATGGGCAGCACATGGATGAACATTAAAATATTACACTAAGTGAAATAAGCCAGACCCAAAGAACAAATACTGTAGGATTCCATTTATATGGGGTGTCTACAATCGGCAAACTCATATACATGGAAAGGTGGTTAGAGCTTACTGGGGCCTCAGGAGAGGGGGAATGGGAACTTAGTTGCTTAATGGTTACAGCGTTTCTGTTTGGGGTGATGAAAAAGTTTTGGAAATAGTGGTGACAGTTGCACAATTATGAATGTAATTAATGCCACTGAACTGTACACTTAAAAATAAATTCCATTATGGGGCGCCTGGGTGGCTCAGTGGGTTAAAGCCTCTGCCTTCGGCTCAGGTCATGATCTCAGGGGTGGGGATGGAGGCCTGCATTGGGCTCTCTGCTTAGCAGGGAGCCTGCTTCCTCCTCTCTCTCTCTGCCTGCCTCTCTGCCTACTTGTGATCTCCCTCTGTGAAATAAATAAATAAAATCTTAAAAATAAAATAAAATAAATTCCATTATGTATATTTTACAATTAAAAAAAGAATGTAACATGCCAGGACCAGTGAATTGTATGGTTTAAATGGGTAAGTTGTGGGGCGCCCGGGTGGCTCAGTTGGTTGAGCTACTGCCTTCGGCGGGAAGCCTGCTTCTCTCTCTCTCACTCCCCTTGCTTCTGTTCCCTCTCTTGCTGTGTTTCTCTCTGTCAAATAAATAAAATCTAAAAATAAAAATAAATAAATAAATAAATAAATAAATAAATAAATAAATAAATAGATGGGTAAATTGTGTAATATGTAAATTATACCTCAATAAAGCTGCTTAAAAATAAGACTGTGGGCTGAGTCCTAGCTCTGCCACATACCTGTGAGACTATCAACAAATTCACACAAACCTTAAATTCTAAGAGGGTAAAACAGGACTGTTGCCACCTACCCCATAAAACAGCCATGAAGACTAACTAAAATACTCTCTGGGAAGCCCCTAGTTCATGGTTCTTCTTACTCAACAGCCATTACCACATACAGAAAACTAAGGTCAGCATAATGACCAGGCTGAGACAGGCCTTGCCTGAACAACATGAGGGCCTCAACAATGAGAACAACATTAGGTCTAACCTAATTTACACATTAAGGAAGAGGAACAAAACTCTTTTAGAGATTATCTTCTCTAATTCACAGCCCCATGAGAACATATGTTAGAAGAAAAAAATGTTATTAAAAATACAAGAAATTTCTAAAATTCTAAAGGACTTTCTAAAGATTCCTACTTTTGGTAAAGCATGGTGATTAAGGAAAAAATACTTTTGGCACACGAGTAGAATGAGTCAAATTCATAAAACTGATACTGTTAAACAAAACCAACAAATGTCAATGACAGAAGGGTGGAGAGCCCGTCAGTCCGATGAAAAGCCGAGATACTTACTTAATGTGAGTATGAGCTTGTGGGTGTCTCTAACAAACCTTGGTGAGAAGGGAGATTGTTGCTGGAATGTGACAGAAGTTAGACAGAGTGGCCCTGTTATGTTAGGAGACTAGGACCTTGTACAGATCTCCAGAGCTGAGTCAGATGTTTGATGATGAACATGTACAGACCTGACATCACTGTGGGTATATAGTACAGGGGACACAGCTGGAGAAACTCACATACAATCCGTGAAAGGCTGAAATATACATCTAGTACTACTGAAACCTAGTTTTGCTTTGCAGACAACTTGATCTCAGCTGGTAGAATCAGAAACTGCTAATGTGAATTTAATTCTAACCAATGAAGCAAAACCAACTGATTGAAGTAGAAACCTGAGAATTCCAGGCCAGTTAGTGAAGGAAGTGGTGCCATGGTCCTTAGCTTCAGATTTGGAAATCAGATGTAATCCAGTGACTAGGAGTTTCAAAATGGGGAGAAGACAATCCAAGAAGAAATATGAACCCAATCACAGATGACCCCAGTGCAGTGAACAGCAAAGTATCTTGAGAATGCTGGTGAACTCATACCAAGAACTCTTAAGCATAATAAAAAAGAACAAGCGCCAAAGATGAAAGGACGTCCTTATACTGATAAGACAGGTATCTAAGTACAGACCAAACACACCGGGGCAAGCTGGTCACCTGCCAGAGAACATTATTACAACACAGGACACTGGTAGACCTACAAGGGGGGTCAAGCTTCTTGGTTTTGTTAAAACAGGGACAATGGCAGATTCTATAAAATGTACAAGGCAAGCATGAAATCAAACCTGGACAAAATTCTGAATGCAATTATCAAACAGATGGTATGTGGAAGGCAGTACGGGCTCAACCAAGAACAAGTCATGCCAAACCAACCTCATTATCTTTTTTTAGATCTGCAACATAGAGCAGCAAAGGCTGTAGAAAGGACATTAGTGAAAAGATCTGAATCGTGGTTTTATGAAATCTGCAGTTAACATGAAATTAAGGGGGGTGGTCAATATGCCAGATGACATAATAAGGATTTTTAGAGATTCAGATAACTGTACAGATGGTGTACAAAAACAAAAAGAAACGCACCCTTCCCCCAAACTTGAAGAGGGGATAACTGTACAGTCACATACTAGAGTCCAAACATGGGGCTAAGCAAATACAGGAAGTAGACTTGTAGTTGTTTCTCCTTAGTGGAGAGCTAAAAGGAACCACTCGTGAGACTATATTCTAGAACTTCCACAAGGACAGAGACCTTTGATTCCTTCACTACTGAATTCCAAAGTCCTTAACAATGTCTGCCACCACTGTAAGTACTTGGTAAACCTTTGCTGAAGGAGTGTTTTTGAAGGTGCTCAGCTGAGACCAGATGGATTTAGATGCTGCCGGGAGCTAAAAGCTTTAGGATGATGGGCAGATTGAATGATTCAACTATTACTGCAACTTGCCTTTCTTCCACATCCTGAGTCACCCAAAGCTTCACTTGCAGGCCAAGAAAATGTTATTCTTCCTCCACAGAATCTGTTCCCCTGATTCTGATTCCCACAGATCCCTACTGTCACCAACTTCTTTTTTTTTTTAACTTTTTTTTTTTAAAGATTTTATTTATTCAACAGAGAGAAACACAGCCAGAGAGGGAACACAAGCAGGGCGAGTGAGAGGAGAAGCAGGCTTCCCGCTGAGCAGGGAGCATGATGTGGGACTGGATCCCTGGTCTCCGGGATCATGACCTGAGCCGAAGGCAGTCGCTTAACCAACGCGCCCCACCAACTTTTTTTTTTTTAAAACTAGGTAGGCTCCATGCCCAGCGTAGAGCTTAATGTGGGGCTCGAACTTGCGACCTTAAGATCAAAACATGAGCTGAGATCAAGAGTCAGATGCTTGGGGCGCCCGGGTGGCTCAGTTGGTTAAGTGACTGCCTTTGACTCAGGTCATAATCCCGGAGACCTGGGATCGAGTCCCACATCAGGCTCCCTGCCCAACAGGAAGCCTGCTTCTCCCTCTCTCACTCCTCCTGCTTGTGTTCCCTCTCTGGCTGTGTTTCTCTCTGTCAAATAAATAAAATCTTAAAAAAAAAAAAAAAAAAAGTCAGATGCTTAACTGACTGAGCCAGGCATCCCTGACCAACTGTTTTCTTAACGCATACCACAGGGGAAAGTTCCATCAAGGTTCCATTTGATGCTTGGATACAGTGGGTGGCTCAGCAGGTTAAGTGGCTGCCTTCAGTTCAGGTCATGATCCCAGGGTCCTGGGATCGAGGCCCACATTGGGCTGTTTTCTCAGCAGGGAGCCTGCCTTTCCCTCTGCCTGCCATTTCCCCTGCTTGTGTTTGCTCTCTCCCTCTCTCTCTGCGTCAAATAAAATCTTAAAAAAAAAAAAAAGATGCTTGGATACAAATTTTCAAACAGCAAATAATCACAGGTGTGCAGCCCCAAAGTTAAGGACAATGCTAAGAAAGTTCTTCCCATTCTTCTCTAGTCAGGAAAGTATACTGGAATACAAGTGTTGAGAATGACACTACAGAGAGATTCAAGGATTTGCTTTAAATTACTTAAAAATCAGTAAAAAGGTAAGTGCCTGCAAACTTTAGAACGTCCATCAGTTGTGAGAAATTGGCTATTTTATGCCTCAGTGAAGGCAACATAAGACAACTGTTCATCTCCTCAGCCTAGCCCTTTAATGACACAGTAAGAGCCCACTTCCTCTGCTTCATCTTTTGCCACTTTTGCCCAACATATTGCACGCTCTCACCAACCTACAGCTACTCGGTGGCATTAAGTCTTGTTCGTGTAAGCTCTTCCTTCTGCCTGGAATGTCTCCCTGCACTCCACCCAACTAACATCTATTCATCCTTCAAAACTCAGTTCAAGGGCCATCTCCTCTAGAAAGGCTTCCCAGACAAATACCCACACTCCCACTCCCTCCTTCACTACTCTCCCTCCTACTCTGTTATTAGAAGACTTACCACACCGCTGGTTTCTGTCTCTAGTCTCTCATTAGGTGGTAAGCACCCTGGTGGTAGGACCCTACAAGAAGTCCCTCACAGGTTGGTTGCATGAATAATTAATGAACAAACTCACTTCAACTTTCTGAACAAGGATGCCTTTTAGACTCAAAAGAATTTAAGGAGCGCCTGGGTGGCTCAGTTGGTTAAGTGACTGCCTTCGGCTCAGGTCATGATCCCGAAGACCCAGGATCGAGTCCCACATCACGTTCCCTGCTCGGCAGGAAACCTGCTTCTCCCTCTCTCATTCCCCCTGCTTGTGTTCCCTCTCTGGCTGTGTTTCTCTCTGCCAAATAAATAAAATTAAAAAAAAACAAAATTTAAGTAACTTGCCCAAGTTCACACCATGGAAAGCCAGTACCTGAATGTAGGTCCGTGACCACTCCCTGACCATCTTGCTTTTCTGTGCCCCAGGCACCAAATAGTCCTTTGCAAACTAAATCCCAAGGACCAACTCACTTCTTGAAAAGAGGTAAGCAAGAGAGAAAAATGGCTAAACACAGACCTGTTTCAAAATCTCTTTATGGGCACCTGGGTGGGTCAGTCAATTAGGCATCTATCTTTGGCTCAGGTCATGATGCTGAAGTCCCTGGACTGAGGCCTACATCAGGCTCCCTGCTCAGTGGGAAGTCCGCTTCTCCCTCTGCCCCTCATCCCACTCTCATGTGCGCTGTCTCTCTCTCAAATAAATACAAACTTTAAAACAAAATCTCTTTACTTGTAGGAATATTCTTTTGAAAGTCAAGTTTTATGGAAAAAAAGTGGGAAATAATTCGTGAAATAAAGTTCACCTAAGCCCTCAGCGTTCTCACTAATACCATCAAGGGAAATAAGGAAGCTTCAATTACTGGCACATTTTGTCCTACTTATTTCACCTTTCTTATTTTAATTTTAATACTTTTCCTGGTAACCTGATTGTAGAAGTCTCAAGAGAGCTGTTTTTAACAAGATCAGACAAGCACTAAGTTTTAGAATATAACTTAACTCACAGAACTATTTACTTATGCTATAGCCAAAGTCTCATTTAAATATACAGAATGAGAAATACCACTAAGTGGAATTTGGCAAAAGTTTATTTCTCAGGTCCCCCTTACACTCTCAGTGAAACACCAATGAAAGTCTTTGATAGGATTTACACAGCTGGGGAAAAAAAGACTTACACAGCTGGGGTAGTGCCACAAGGAGACTCAGGTGTGAACTCTTTCTGGGGTCTGAGAAACAAGAACTGTCTAATGGCCAAATATGCGGGTTACCTTAAAATAAATATTATTAACCAGGATCTTAATCCTCATCTTGGTCTAAGGCACCTACCCACATATCTGCTCACCAAGCTCAGAATGATCTCCTTTAGGGTGCCTGGGTGATTCAGTGGGTTAAAGACTCTGCCTTCGGCTCAGATCATGATCTCAGGGTCCTGGGATCGAGGCCCACATCGGGCTCTCTGCCTGGCAGGGATGCTGCTTCCTCCTCTCTCTGCCTGCCTCTCTGCCTACTTGTGATCTCTCTCTCTGTGTCAAATAAATAAATGAATGAATGAATGAATGAAATCTTTTTTTTTTTTAAAGATTATTTATTTATTTGACAGAGAGAAACACAGCCAGAGAGGGAACACAAGCAGGGGGAGTGAGAGAGGGAGAAGCAGGCTTCCCGCCGAGCAGGGAGCCCGATGTGGGGCTTGATCCTGGGTCTCTGGAATCATGACCTGAGCCAAAGGCAGTCACTTAACCAACTGAGCCACCCAGGAGCCCCTCAAATAAATCAATCTTAAAAAGAAATAATTAAAGGATCCCCTTTATAGTACCTGATCTTCCACTCTACAACCCTCGCTCCCGGCACACTCTGATCAACGCACAGGAGATACAGGTTTCTTTCTTTTTTAAAGATCTTATTTATTTATTTGATACAGAGAAACACGGCAAAAGAGGGAATATAAGCAAGGAGGAGTGAGAGAGGGAGAAACAGGCTTCCTGCCGAGCAGGGAGCCCGATGTGGGCCTCATTCCTGGGACTCTGGGATCATGACCTGAGCCCAAGGCAGATGCTTAACGACTGAGACACCCAGGTGCCCCAAGATACAGGTTTCTAAAATCCATGCATATCTTAGAGTTAGAGGTCAACAGACAAGTGGCCTAAATGGAGTGAGGCTTTAAACCCTAGCTCACATAAGAGCCCAATTCCTGACTTCCTCTATGGAGCCTGGAATTCTCTCTGGGTGCCTCAATCCCCATGTGTTTAACACATGTGAGTCACAACTCTTTGAATCCTAGCTCTCTACTCCTATGATTAGACAACAGATGCGAAAGGAAGGTTTTTAGAGCCCAGAACATGCCATGTAATTTTAGGGTGCTGACATGTGAACTAAGCTAGAGATGTACACATGTGCAGGGGCAAGTCTGTGTGGGGATGAGAAAGCTGGAAGGCCTACTCAGCCAGGATTCAGCATGGTTTCTTTACTGTTCCTCCATTGGGAAGCACTGAAAGCTTGTGGGGTCCTCCCTAGACCTGGTCCCTGCGACAAGCCTCAGAAACTCAATCCTTCTTTACAGCCAATGTGAGAGGGAGAAGTGATCAGACTCTGAAATAAATCTTCAGGTGTAGTTCCTTGGACATTACTCTTCATCCAGAGAAAAGGAGGATAACCAGAGGATAACCAATGGGAAAAAACTACACACATGCACACAAATTAATGCTAGCTTTTATCTGTGGACAGGCTGTTCTGTGGGCTAAGTTCTGCTTTTTTGAAGCAACAGACTCCATTACTTCATCCTTCTGTCATGTACCTGGGCTGTCTCCCAACCCTGCCCTACTCTGACCTTGGGGTGAACACAGAGAACAATCAGCAGCTTAATCTCAGCTTCTCCAACATATATGCAACTTGATAATACCAACAAAGAATATTCAACTGTAATCTTATAATGATACTAATTTTCCTACTAGTTTACAGATCACAAAGAAAGCATTTTCACAACTTAGCAACAAATTAAAGAGTCAGCATTTGTGGTATCAAATTCCATGTTTTGACATGTTAATATTTAGGGTCCATCTCACTGCACATATTTTATACCTCATAAAAAATAACACGAAAAATATACAGGACTGTTCTAAAAATATGAATTTTTAAAAAAATCTTTTTTTTCCTCTTAAGTAGGCTCCAGACACAGCATGGAGCCCAACATGGGCCTTGAACTCATGACCCTGAGATTGAGACCCAACCAGAGATCAAGACTTGGGCACTTAACCAACTGAGCTACCCAGGCACCCAAAAAACCTATTTTTCAAATCCTTTTGTTCTTCCTCTGGGTTTGTGCTCATTTACAGTCACTCCAGGTTTATCAGATGTCTCATCAAAGCCTGCTAAGCTTTGTAAGAGTCTCAAAAAAAATCTAGTAAGTAAGGTCTGAGTTATTTTTATTTATTTTACTTTTATTTATTTATTTTTTTGGTTAAAGATTTTATTTATTTATTTGACAGAGACAGACACAGCGAGAGAAGGAACCCAAGCAGGGATGAGTGGGAGAGGGAGACGGGAGCCTGATATGGGGCCCGATTCCAGGATCCTAAGATCACGACCTGAGCAAAAGGCAGATGCTTAACTGACTAAGCCATCCAGGCACCCTGGTCTGAGATATTTTAAACTTTTATCTCTGCCTAACTGAAGAGGAGGAATTCTAAGACATTTATTCATATTTCTCCTCAATCACGATGCTGGAAATATAGAACTGTACAAGTGGCTATGTGTCTACCTATATGCTGATTTCATCTCTAGGTCATGGGTTTTATTTACCATAATCTATTCTTATTGGAAAGAAAACCAATTACTAGGGGAGACTACGACTCGGGACAAAGAGTAGAAAAGGACAAAAGAGTCATGTGGAATACTCATAGTGGATCTTCCAAAATCACACAACTATCTTATTCCCCTAAAGAGAACTTTAAACGAGCAGTTGCTATTTAGCAGAAACAAAATTAAAACTAAAAATGAAAGGGCGCCTGGGTGGCTCAGTCGTTAAGCGTCTGCCTTCAGCTCAGGTCATGATCCTGGAGTCGCACTCGCACGGTCAAGCCCCACACCGGGCTCCCTGCTGGGGGGGGGGCTACTTCTCCCTCTCTTACCCCCCCTGCTCATGTTCCCTCTCTAGCTGTGTTTCTCTCTGTCAAATAAATAAAATCTTAAAAAGAAAAGGAAAAAAACAAAAAACAAAACTAAAACTGAAAATGAAAACTGAGTGTCAAAAAGACCCAAAAAATCAGCCCTGTAAATTTTACCTCTAATGCCAAGGCGGTCTTGTCATAAGCACAGGGTACTCTTTTCTGGATGGCTTTTGCAAAGACAGGTCCATTCTGTGTGGATGGCAAAGGGTTG
This sequence comes from Spilogale gracilis, assembly GCA_004023965.1. NCBI lineage: Eukaryota > Metazoa > Chordata > Mammalia > Carnivora > Mephitidae > Spilogale > Spilogale gracilis. The sequence continues at coordinate 97,131 of PITA01002242.1, read as the reverse complement.
ATCGCTGCCCCAGGAGTACTGGAAACTGCAGGTAGAGGAGTTGTGGTCTGAGGTTGAGCATAAGCATGAGCAGGTTCTGGGATCCCGTAACTATTGGAATTCCTATTCCCATGCTTTCCATGTGGTGAGGATCTCACAAGCTTTTCAACATAAGGAACAGGAATCATCCCAATCCGGCCATCCTTGTTCCGGGCACTCCACCACTGTTCTTCAGGCTTCTCTATTATCACCAGGATCTCACCCTTTTTAAAGGGCAGGTCTTCAGCATCATTCCCAGGAAAATCATAGAGAGTCCGTACGTATTCCGTATTTTCTTCTGCTGTAGGCAGGTTGGGTGCTGATACAGATCCCATTGGTGGGCTTGGGTACCTTCAGAGAGAAAGAAAATTCACTCTAATAGAAAAATCTTACTCGATACCAGTGTTTGTCAAACTTTTAAGTAAACCATTCTCCTCCATGATGAATTATTTCCCTCACTATATTCTCAGTATTTAAGAAGGTTCTGTCACACTGTTTCATGCTCTGCAGTTTAGAATGCCTGAACAGACCTTGTTAAATCACATGTCAAGTGCATACACAACACACACACACCCCATCTCTGTTTCACAGGAACTTTTTGTTTACAGAGATACAAATAGTCTGAATTTATTTTAAAAATCTTGAGTCAGTTCAGTAGTTGCCTGCCTTACGACCCTGTCACAGCCATCAGAAATTTTTCTTCCTTGTCCTAATCTATAGCAGTGCTTCCTGCCCACTTCCCTGGGCATCCAGAGAGAAAAATGACAAAGGCTTCAGTTTCTGTGTCCCTCAAAATACAAAACCCAGAAAAGGCTTTATAAACCATACTGTATTTTATGCAGAAACCATCATCTGAGCATCAAAATGAAAACACAGGAACCTTTTCACTGCTGAACTCACAAGCAAGAGCTCTCATCAAACCATCAGTCCACAGACACCACCACACCCCTCTGCTGTGCTCAAGAGATCGGCATGTATTCTCCAAGTAAGCTGCAGAATGCCCTCCCAGGGTCAGTTATAAAAGTGCAGTTCCTCCTCTCCAATAACACCAGCTCTGTAAGGCCTCTTCTTCAAAAGAAGTACAGATGGCTCTCTTCACCTAAGAAATGTTCTGAGAAGTTGCAAATACATGAACTTTTGGGGGAAAAAAACCATTTTAGGGGTACCTGGGTGGCTCAGAGTTAGGTTAAGCCTCTGCCTTCGGCTCAGGTCATGGTCTGAGGGTCCTGGGATCAAACCCACATTGGGGGGGGGGGGGTCTCTCTGCTCAGCAGGGAGCCTGCTTCCCCCTCTTTCTCTGCCTGCCTCTCTGCCTATTTGAGATCTCTCTCTGTCAAATAAATAAAGTCTTTGAAACAAAACAAGTATTTTACCATTTGCTCCCCCCCACCACTTAACTTTTCTAAAGCAGAGAATCTATACCTGGGCTTCATCCAAGGAGTCGCACTTCTGAAGTGACTACACCTGCAGAACCATCATCCGAGCCCAGTTCTAGAGCAGCCTTGAGGGAGACTAAGCCAGGACAGAAAATGCCTGTTTAACCACTGACCATGGTTTCCAACTTGTTTTATCTTTTTTTTTTTAAAAGATCATTTATTTTTCTATTTATTTGAGAGAGAGAGTGTGTGTGTGCAAGTGGGTGGAGGTGCAGAGGGAGTAAGAGAACCCTTACGCAGTCTCCCTGTTGAGAGGAGAATCCAACACAAGCCTCAATCCCAGGACCCTAAGATCATGACCTGAGCTGAAATCGAGAGTCAACTGCTTAACCGACTAAGTAACCCAGATGCCCATTTTATTGTGTATTAACTCATGTCCAATCTTTATCTTTCCTCCAATTAATGACCTAAAAAGTTACTTCAGAGGTGCCTTGGTGGCTTAATCGCTAAGCGTCTGCCTTTGGCTCCGGTCATGATCCTGGAGTTCTGGGATCGAGCCCCACATCGGGCTCCCTGCTTGGCGGGAAGCATTCTTCTCCCTCTCTCACTCCCCCTGCTTATGTTTCTCTCTGTCAAGTAAATAAAATCTTGGGCGCCTGGGTGGCTCAGTGGGTTAAGCCTCTGCCTTCAGTTCAGGTCATGATCTCAGGATTCTGGGATTGAGGCCCGCATCGGGCTCTCTGCTCATCAGGGAGCCTGCTTCCTTCTCTCTCTCTCTGCCTGCCTCTCTATCTACTTGTGATCTCTCTCTCTCTGTCAAATAAATAAGATCTTTTATAAATAAATAAATTAAATCTTTTTTAAAAAGTAACTTCATATAACGTGATCTCTTATGTTTAAATATTTTAACTTCGCCCCTTTATTAAAAAAAAAAGCCACCAAGTTACAACATCCAGCAAAAAAAAAAAGAAAAAAAAAAGAAAAAAAGGGGGATGCCTGGCTGGCTCAGTTCGTAGAGCATGCAACTCCTGATCTCCTGGTTTTGAGTTCAAGCCCTGTGTTGGGTATAGAGATTACTTAAAAATAAAAAACTTTGGGTGCCTGGGTGGCTCAGTGGGTTAAAGCCTCTGCTTTCAGCTCAGGTCATGATCTCAGGGTCCTGGGATTGAGGCCCGCATCGGGTTCTCCGCTCAGGTTCTCTGCTTCCTCCTCTCTCTCTGCTTGCCTCTCTGCCTACTTGTTATCTCTCTCTCTCTCTCCGTCAAATAAATAAAATCTTAAAAAAAAAAAAAAACTTAAAAAACAAAAACACCCCTCAAAACAGAAGAGAAAAAAGTCTCACGGCTCCTGCCCCATCATAACTACCTTTTCACCCCTCCCACTGGCCAAATTAATGGCTATTTTTAAAAAAAGATTTATTTAGGGCGCCTGGGTGGCTCAGTTGGTTAAGCGACTGCCTTCGGCTCAGGTCATGATCCCGGAGACCGGGGATCGAGTCCCACATCGGGCTCCCTGCTCGGCGGGAGGCCTGCTTCTCCCTCTCTCACTCCCCCTGCTTGTGTTCCTTCTCTGGCTGTGTTTCTGTCAAATAAATAAAATCTTAAAAAAAAAAAAAAAAAAGATTTATTTATTTGAGAGAGAGAATGCACCTGTGTGCGCAGGGAGAGGGGGGGAGAGAGAATATCCAAGCAGACTCCTGCTGAGCATGGAGCCCAAGGCCAGGCTGAATCTCAAGACCTTTGAGATCAGGACCAAGAGTTGGACGCTTAATGAACTGAGCCATGCAGGCACCCAAACTTTATGGCTTTCTTAAAAGAGTCTTGTGTATGCCCACGGTGGTTTTTCTGCCTAATGTCACACCACAGGTGTTTCCCTGTATCACTCATCTACATGATCATTTACCTCTGTCAGGATAACATTTCATTCTGTGAGCCTACAGCAATTAAGCATCCCCGTGTTTCTGGATATTTAATTTTTCTTTCTCCTTATATGACCATCAACATCACAAAGTCTTTTGAACATAGTTTTTTGATATTCAATTTTTTTAAGAGGGAAAAGGGAGACAGAGGGAGAGAATCTTAAGCAAGCTCCTCGCCCAACACAGAGCCCAACCTGGGGCTCAATCTCAGGATTCTGAGATCACAGCTGGAGCCAAACCCAAGAGTCCAATGCCCAACCAAATGAACCACCTCAATATTAGATTTTTTGTAAAGCCTAGATTTCCATTTTCATGGCCCTTAGTACACAGTGTCACACTAATTTCCAAAAGGCAGCCTCCATAATTCGGCAAAACTTAATCTTTTAATGTAAATGACTAGTTAAATATGGTATACTGATGAATGAATTAACAACAGTCTATGTATTTATGCCAGGATGATTAGGAGCATGATTTAAAACCTCTAAAATCTTATGCTAAGTGAAAAGTCAATCAGAGAAACACAATTATCATAATACCTTTCTGATAATGAGGAGTTTGAGGGGAGGGGATGAAACAAGATGGGACCAGGGAGGGAGACAAACCATAAGAGACTCTTAATCTCAGGAAACAAACTGAGGGTTCCTGGGGAGGGGGTTGCAGGGAGAGGGGTAGGGGGCTGGGTGATGGACATTGGGGAGGGTATGTGCTATGGTGAGAGCTGTGAATTGTGTAAGACTGATGATTCACAGACCTGTACCCTTGGAACAAATAATACATTGTATGTTAATAAAAAATAAAACCTCTAAGATCTCAGGGGGTCTACTTCTCCCTCTTCTGCTGCAGCTGCCCCTGCTTGTGCTCACTCAAATTCTGTCAAATAAAATCTTAAAAAAAAAAAACACAAAAAACCCTCTAAGGTCTTACTGCTTATTAACAACAACAATGTGATAACTGAGAGGCAAACTCCTTAATATCAATACATTTAAAAAAGAGAGCAGGAGTAGTAGCAGGAACAACAGTACTAAGAGCTGACAGTACCTACGCCAAGCACTGTGTGCAGTCCCTATAGTAAATTATTTCATCCTCTCAGCAACCCTGTGATTATAACCATCTTATAGATGATGAGGAAGCCAATGCCAACACAGGGTAATTAGATTTGTACTCAGGCAGTCTGCTTCTAGAGTACTCACTCAAAACCTCTACGCTAGTCAGCCTCAAGAATAAACCCCGCGTCTTTTGGGTGCATGAGAATTAACGTCAGATTGTGTGTGAAACATGCATAATGGTTTCTGGTTGTTGCTGAGCATCCAATTGCCTCCTCACCCCTACCCTCTTAAAGTATACCCTGCCTCTAGGTCAAGGGCCACAGACAATCTGTGAAAAGTTTGGGTAGTACTACATAAATCTCCGATACTTTACCAAAAGCACCACCAGTTCCATCTCAGACCCTATCCAAGGGTATTTCATTGTCCATATACTTAAAAAGTTAAAAGCAGTTAGTTCTACAACACAAATTAAAAGAACACAGTACAGTTTTAGTGGGGATTAACACTAACGAAATTCATCTACCCAGGTATCCACTAGACTTACTACATACCAAGAACTTGGGAGAAAATGAATTAAAATCAAGTTCTTGCGCTTAAAAGACTGCCAACTTAGCACAGTTAGAGACTGGAAGACAAAAACATAGCACAGTAAGTAATTAATATGCCATGACAGAAGTTGATAAGGTTGAGGAGCACTCAAAGGAATGAGTTCTATTAAGAAATAGAACAGGCAAGCAGGCAATGCACTAGAAGCTGAAGACTAGCCCCCTTTGGAACTGAAAAGATTTTGTTGAAGACAGGCTTACACATTTTGTTCTAAATCAGAAAAAGACTAGAGGTGCAAAGGTTCAAATGCTCCCTTCCCCAGCCTCCCCACACCTCACAGGGCACACTTCTCATTCCTATAAGCACAGACCTGGAGCTTTGCTGGCAAGGCCCTCCAGGTTGACAAATGTCTCTAAAAAATGGTACATGTTTGAGGTTTTGCAGACTACACATACGGCCTCTGTTGCATATTCATTAAAAAAAAAAAAATACAACCTTTCAAAAATATAAGAACCATTCTAGCTTCAGTACAATATATAAAAACTTGAGTATGGCCCAGGAGTCTGCAAAGTATGGCCTGCAGGCTATTCAGTCTACTGAATTTGTACTCAAAAGAAAATTTTTCTTAAAGAATTTTATTTATTTATTGGGAAAGAGAGAGCACGCACGTGAGCATGAGCAGGCGGAGACGCAGAGGGAGAAGCAGACTCCTTGCTGAGCCAGGAGCCTGATACAGGGCTCATCCCAGGACTCTGGGATCATGACTCCAGCCAAAGACAGATGCTTAACCATGTGAGCCACCCAGGCGCCCCTATTGATGGTTTTGTAAATAAAGTTTTATTACAACACAGCCAAAACTCATTGATTTATAGTACTAAGACTGCTTTTGTGTTGTAAGGGCATAGTTGATTAACTATGAGAGACTGTATGGCCTAAAAGCTTAAAATATTTACTATCTGCCCCCTTATTGAAAGTTTGCTGGGGCACCTGGGTGGCTCAGTTGGTTAAGCGAGTGCCTTCAGCTCAGGTCATGATCCTGGAGACCTGGGATCGGGAAGCCTGCTTCTTCCTCTCTCACTTCCCCTGCCTGTGTTCCCTCTCTAGCTGTGTTTCTCTCTGTCAAATAAATAAAATCTTAAAAACAAAAACAAAAACTTCAGCACTCCAATTTCCTATATCTGGTTTAATTCTGTTATATAGACAAAGAAATCCTGTATGCCATTTGGTTTGCTGTCCAAGCCTCCTCAGTTCACCACTGTTCCATCCATGCTCTCAGTCATCATTCCAGACTAGTTGCCACATGCCTAGTGGCCCCACCTTACTTGGTATGATCTTAGCTCAGACTCTAAAATAATCAGAACTCCCACTAATAAGCACTGTCCCCTTTTACTTATCAGGAACAACTAAAATATTTTAGCCTGAAGGAAACCTAGAAATAATCTAGTCCAACTCTTTAGGTCAAAAGAAAAATTCTTTCTAGGGTTAAAAAAATTCGTATCTGTGGGGCGCCTGGGTGGCTCTCAGTTGTTAAGCATCTGCCTTCAGCTCAGGTCGTGATCCCAGCGTCCTGGGATTCAGGCCCACATCAGGCTCCCTGCTCAGCAGGGATCCTGCTTCTCCCTCTCCTACTCCCTCTGCTTGCATTCCCTCTCTCACTGTGTCTCTGTCAAATAAATAAATAAAATCTTAAAAAAAAAATATATATATATACACACACACACACACAAAAGCATACATATCTGTATTTGAGTCTTAAATGAGAGAAAAGTCACAAATCAAATGGCTACCAGTACTTTACATGCCATAGGAACACAACTCTTAACTGGGCAAGGTTCCATTCCCAGCATAATAACCATGTTCTTGTATCTCATCTGAAACAAATTTAGATGATTTAAAACTACTGGTAAGAGGAAAACCAAAGGTTTATTCACAGTACCAAATTCTATGCTAATCAAAATTACTGGCAATCCTTCTCCCCAACTCCTAATTCTAGAAGTCCAGATTTGAGTTCCCTCAAATATTTAGAAAAGGGGAATTGGGAGGAGGTGTGACCGTGTGGCCTGTGGCATCCTCTGGTCCATGCAGGGCTTGGCTTCTGCTTCAGATGTGGGAGGACCCTCCTCTGGGCACTTAGTTTAAGCTGGGCATCCTTTTCAACTACTCTACCATAGTAGATAGTATGGAAATGGCCTCTTAAAAAAAAATCTCAGGGGCGCCTGGGTGGCTCAGTTGGTTGAGCGGCTGCCTTTGGCTCAGGTCATGATCCTGGAGACCTAGGATCGAGCCCCACATTGGGCACCCTGCTTGTGGGGAGCCTGCTTCTTCCTCTCTCACTCCCCCTCCTGTTTGTGTTCCCCCTCTGGACTGAGCTACCCAGGCACCCCCAAATAAATAAATCTTAAAAAAAAATCTCAGCACCAGTCACCTTTTCATGAATATGACAGGGATTGTTGATTTAATGTTAGTTCTGTGTTATTAAGTACATGAGATGTGCAATGTCTGTTGACAAAATCAAAGATTTTCTCTAGGGGTCCACATGCCTCAGTTAAAAAGTTTACTTCTCCGGGTGCCTGGGTGGCTCAGTTGGTTAAGTGACTGCCTTCGGCTTAGGTCATGATCCCGGAGACCAGGGATGGAGTCCCATATCTGGCTCCCTGCTCAGCGGGAAGCCTGCTTCTCCCTCTCTCATTCCCCCTGCTTGTGTTCCCTCTCTGGCTGTGTTTCCCTCTGTCAAATAAATAAAATCTTAAAAAAAAAAAAAAAAAAAAAAAAGGGACGCCTGAGTGGCTCAGAGGGTTAAGCCTCTGCCTTTGGCTCAGGTCATGATCTCAGGGTCCTGGGATCGAGTCCCACATCGGGCTCTCTGCTCAGCGGGGAGCCTGCTTCCCCCTCTTTCTCTGCCTGCCTCTCTGCCTATGTGTGATCTCTGTCAGATAAATAAATAAAATCTTAAAAAAAAAAAAAAGTTTACCTCTCAGCTTTTTCTTCTAGCCTTCATATAGCTGTATAACCTAAAACTAGAGAATCATATAAACAAAGGAAGCTATGCAAAGCACAATTTCTAAAATGCAGGAAAATGGATTTCATATCTAAACAATTCACCTAGGAACCTTCTGAAACATTCTGTTGTTAAATTGGAAATCACAGGTGCCTGGGTGGCTCAGTGGGTTAAAGCCTCTGCCTTCAGCTCAGGTCATGATCTCAGGGTCCTGGGATCAAGGCCCGCATCAGGCTCTCTGCTTGGCGGGGAGCCTGCTTCCTCCTCTCTGCCTACTTGTGATCTCTCTGTCAAATAAATCAATAAAAAATATATATTAAAAAAATTGGAAATCACTTCCATTAAATAAAAAAAACACTAGCACTTACCTGATTAACTAACTTAATGAACAGAATCTTAAAAATATTTGTAGTCAAATAAATCAGTGGCGAAAACTTCCATAGGTTTTATCAGATCAACTATAATATAAAAATTACACCTACACTTGGGGTGCCTGGGTGGCTCAGTCAGTTAAGTGTCCGACTCTTGGTTTCGACTCATATCATGATCTCAGGGTCCTGAGATCAAGCCCTTCATTGGGCTGCACACAGACTCTGTTTGTCCCTCTCCCTCTGTTCCTCCCCGCACTGGCTCTCCCTTTCATTAAAAAAAAAAAAAAAAAAAAATTACACCTACATGCTGAAAGAGAATCTTTAGGGCCAGTCAATCAACAAAAGCCACCTGACATGATATGACACCTTTTGGGGGTTAAATTTATTTATTTTATTTTTTAAAGATTTTTATTTATTTATTTGACAGAGAGAAACACAGCCAGAGAGGGAACACAGGAACACAAGCAGAGGGACTGAGAGAGGGAGAAGCAGGCTTCCCTGCCGAGCAGGGAGCCCGATGTGGGACTCGATGTGGGACTCGATCCCGAGTCTCCAAGATCATGACCTGAGCTGAAGGCAGTCGCTTAACCAACTGAGCCACCCAGGCGCCCCTTGGGGGTTAAATTTAAAACCCGCCACAGGAACACCACAAATACAAAAAGCAATTAAGATAAACTGAGAGGACACAAAGTTACAAATGTACCAAGTCATCTTTGTTTCTTCCTTTCTCTTCCCTCACCATCCCCCCTCCCATCAGCAACATCGATCAACTCCAAAACAGGCACCTCCAAGTTCCAGCTCTGTATCAGTCTGTACCATCTGTGACAAATGTGTCATCAGCCACCATAATTTTGCACCCAGATAAATGACAACTCCAGATCACTCCTATGCTCAAACTCCTTCTATGGCACTCATTGCATTTTAAATAAAATTCAATTGCCTTATCTTGATGGTTACATCTCCTAACTCTTCTTATAGAACCCCTTTTTAAGTACCACACTCCCAACCCAATGGCTGTCTTTACAACCTCAGGACTTTGTGTTAAGCTCCTATTAGTGGAAGGCTCTTCCCCCCTTCTTAGCCCAGACCTCCCCAAGGCTTGCCTCTTTTCCACCCTTAGGTAGCTTCATGCTCTCCCTGACCACACGAAGTCAGGTAGGTGCCTCCTACTATATTATATTCTCTCTGCTCAGTCTCATTTCCTTCATAGCATTTATTAATTTGGGATTTTATTTATTTTCCTACTTTTTAGTTTGTCTCTTCCAATAAAATATAAGTTCCATTGTGGAGGAAGTATGTTGGCCATCCATTGTTCTCAGTCTCTATCACTGGGCTATAACTCTTGTAAATATTTGAATAAAAATATAAAACTAGGGGTGCCTGGGTGACTCAACTGGTAGGTGTCTGCCTTTGGCTTGGGTCATGATCCCAGGGTCTGGGGGTAGAGCCCCCATTGGGCTCCCTGCTTCTCCCTCAGCTCATGCTCTTTCTCATGAGCACACACTCTCTTTCTCTCCCTCAAATAGAGATCAGACTAGAAAAGAGGCACCTTGGGGCGCCTGGGTGGCTCAGTTGGTTAAGCGACTGCCTTCGGCTCAGGTCATGATCCCCGAGACCGGGGATCGAGTCCCACATCGGGCTCCCTGCTCGGCAGGAAGCCTGCTTAAAAAAAAAAAAAAAGAGGCACCAGTCCTTAAGTTCCAAGGTAATAAATACAATAATAATTTTTCACTTAAGCAAAATTTTAAAAATAAACTTTTGACTAAAGGGTACGAAACTCTGGCCTTAAGAGCTCAGTTTTGATGCCTAAACCACTTAATGTATCTTGTTTGGGATGTGAAGAGGCATTAAATTGACTTGCACTTAACCCAGGCTTTACAGGGTACCTCTAGTTTTCTACAAAGGCTGAAAACAAATCAAACCAATCTTTGAATTTCAGGCTCAGGGAAGAAAATACAAAGATTAAAAAAGTAAATTCAGTCGGATCTAATTCAACCAGAATTGTGATGCTCCTCCGAGATACCAGCGGAAAATAAAAACCTAAATTACAGCAACAAGCCTGGAGCAAGAATGAAGAGGAGAAACATATTATAGCAGCGTGTCAACAAGTGGGAGGGTCAGGGAAAGGCCCTATTATTTGGGGCCTGGAACAGCAGTGAAGATTTCAATAGGTGAGGAGCAGCGGGGTGGGGTAACATTAAGTAGTCAATCTAGAACCAGCGGCCCAGCCAACACCTGGAGCAAAGGTACAAAAGTGTGAGAGGGTGGGTAGGAATGGCTACCAGGGATTAAATGAGTTGCCTAGTGGGACTGCACTAAAGGAAGGGCAAGGTGGGGAGTAGGAGGAAGACAGTCATCCAAAACAGAAAGTTATGTCTGGTATCTGGAAAAACACATGTATGAAAAATGTGGAGATGTTTTTGTTGGTAATGGAAGCCACTGCAGTATACTCCTTTCTCTCTCTCTAAGATCAAATCATTTACTCACACATTCTGAAACAGCGGTATTTTAATACCTGTCACCTCAAAGCAAGCACAATGCCTTGCGCATAGCATGGCTTAATACAGGCCTGAAATTAATGACATTAATTCCCCTCCATGAGCTGGAGAAGTATTTCACTTAAACATATTAAAAATCTCATAGTTGCTTCTATATTTTCTCCATTACCTCATATCAGAATATATTGTGCTCAAAGTTGACTCCAATTACCAGCATCTCTGGGGACCTGGAGATTTCACCAATCAGATTCTTGGTGCCTAGGTCTTTGTTATAAACTATTTGATTTATAATCACTTTCTCCTAGTTTTTAAAGTCCATTTAGTTCAGCAGTTAATCTTACAGTCATTATACTGTCGTGGCTTTGTTTCTTCTTACTCCACGGAAGCAACACGCACCCAGTGGGTGCTCCTAATTACTATAGCTCTTAGTGGTTAAAGCTCAGAAGAACAACTTCTCAGCAAATCTATAAATCAGAAACACCTCATTCCAAAAATGAGCACCCTTTACTTTTAAATCATAAGTTCAAGAAGCAAAATGGGCATTAAAATATTTTTCGTTTAAAAAATTCCAGGCAACTTCTTCAGTTCAAATTTGGCATATTTTAAATAAAACAAACGTGATAAAACACTGAAGACAAATTAAAGAAAATAATCAAATAAAGTAATGCATTTTACTTGGAAAAGAGTATGCTGGACTTTACTAAATCATTAAGCTTACAAATGTACAAAATGTACGTCTCAGAATAGAATTAAGAAAGTGTAGCTCAAAAAAAAAGCGAAGCTCAAAAATTTCCCTTAGTTATTAACATTCTAGCTTTATCCCTCCTTGGAATTAAATCTAATGGATTTCTAGCCTATTAATGGTCCAGTTTGGGGGTAAACCATAAAAACTCACAAATATATCCTCACTGAAGCCGGTGTACCGTCTTTTAAAATTTCTGTAATTATTTAAAAAAAAGGTGTCTGGTGTAATTCAAGCTTGGCACCAAGGTATCAATATATAGTTCTGATATTTCAGTTAAAGGTTTTGTATCTAAAGGTTCAAGCATTTTCATTTGTTCCAAAGGCTACATGCAGTCCAAGAGTTCTTAAACTGGAGCAGGGAGCCCAAAAACCTAAATGGTGTGTAAAGTTGTGTGTACGTGCATTTCTAGTGAGGGGGAAATGCCGTGCCTACCTTAATATTCTCAAAGAAGTCTGCGGTCAAAAAAAAAAGGCTTAAAAACAAAAACTCTTTAGTAGGATAACCCAATAAATAACGTGACTAAAGGCAAAAACCGGGCCTTTTAGCTATGTAGCCGCCGTTATACACGTTTAAAACGCATCCCCTCATCCAGTGACCCAGATCTTGATACCAGCCTTTAGTTCAGAGTGCCTTCTGGAAAACAATTTGGTTCAGAATGGGGGTGAGACGGCTTCGATCTCACCCCCACCCCTCCACTCTCCGATCCCAAGCGAACCGGTCGCAGTGGGCTGCATGCCCGGGAAGCGCGGGCGCTGGCATACCTGGGCGCGGGCTCGATGAGGGTGGTGGTGTCCAAGTAGTGAATCTTGTAGAACTCCAGCAGGGCCGGCAAGTGGTCAAACTCCTGGTCCCCGATCTTAAAACGGCGGTTGGGCAGCGAGTTGATGATATAGTGGGAGACCCGCGAGTTCTCGGACACGGACAGCACGTAATCCCCGGGGCAGGTGGAGGAGTCGCGAACTAGGAACATACCGTGCCGCTGCCCCTGGAGCCGGGTTTGCGCCTCCTGGCGAGACACCGGCCCCATGTACCAGGCGGAGCGGTCTGAGGAGTCGAACCTAGCGGAGGACATGGTGTTCGACCGTGGCTCGGCGGCGGTTCGTGGCGGCGGCGGCTTTCGTCTCTTCTGGACGCCTCTGCCCGACAGACGGCTTTACGGCCACGGAAGGGCCTCTTGGCACACCTCGAGGCGCGCTTAGAGGGCCGAGCCAGCACCTTCCTCTCGGCTCCGGGCCCGCAACATCCTCCGCCGCCGCCCGCCTGCCTGCTCCGGGGCCGCCTCACTGAGACAGCCGGCCCGGGGAATGCAGGGTACAGCCCGAGGTCGGGGCGGGAGAAGCCGAGCCGCAGCGGAGGCCGCCCCGGGGTTCTCGGGCTGCCTGGCGTACCCGGGGTGCTTTCAGTCCCTCCAGGCCTGGAACGCGCCGGCTCCGCACCCCCCCCGCCGCCACACGAAGAACCGGACTCCCAAGAGCGTCGCGCCTCCGGGGCGCTTTTTGCCCAGCCCGTTCCCAAAAGCCACAGCAACAAAATGGCGGACGCGGGAGAAGTAGCCGGCCACCTCCCCCTCAGCCCAGCGACCTCGGTCTGCGCACGCGCGGGCTCTGACTCCCAGCTGCCGCCCGGGCCCTCCCCGTGACGTTGCGCGGCACGGCCAATCAGGAGCGCGATGGTGACGGTCGCGGAGTGCGCCGCTTTCGGCCGCTCCCGCGTTCCGGGAGGAGGCGGAGGAGGTGGAGGAGGCGGGAGTGACGGAGGAGGAGGAGGTGGTGGAGGAGGAGGTGGTGGCTGCAGCCACTCCCTTCCTGGACTGCGGTGAACCGCCGGGGGCGCTGCCGCTGCGGGCTCACTCCGCTCCCGCAGGAAAACAGCTGGAGTCGAGAGGCAGCGGCATTTCGGAAACCTGCTCGGCGAACAAAGCGTAGCGAGCATGCCGAATCTCTGGTCGTGGAGGCGTGGCACTGAAGTGACCCGGCTGGCCGAGGGACCCAGGGGGACCCGCGCTGGGGTAGACCTACAGGCGGACAGGCCTCAGTGGATCCAAGTGGCTCTGGAAGGAGATAACCGCGGGGGCGGCGGTGACCAGCAGATAGGGATGAGTTGACCTAGACCCGAGGTGATGTGATAGGCTAAGGGACCCAGAGTGGCCAGGAGACTCGACAGGCACAAATGGGGTGTGTGTGTGTGTGTGTGTGAAGGTTGGATCGACAGGATTAAGTGGTCTAGGAAGTGTACGGTCTGGTGCAGTCTGGCCATCATTAGCGCTTAATTGATAAATAAAATGAGGGCGTGGCCTGAAGACCTAGTGGGCTCAGGATTCTGCAGTTTGTCTAGCTAATTTCGCATTCCCCCTGTCTGACGCTGCTCCCGCCAGGTCCTTGTAACCTGTTTCCCTGCCCTGCACCCCGCACTAGAATGAAATTTTAAGAGAGCAGAGATCTTGTCTGTCTCGTTCACTTCTGGGCCTAGGATAACGTCTGGACCTGACCTGATGCTGAAATATTTGCTGAATGAATGACTATTGAGAAAAACCACCAGGTTGTTGGTGCCCAGTTATTGGCAGCACCACCCCCGGAACTGGAGAGACTGGAAGGCATGTCCACGAGGGAGACGCAGGCAATACAAGCCTATACTTAGATTCCTTTGTCACTGGAATTTCATTTTGGCCGTTTGTAGCCCTCAGGTTGAACATATACTAGATTCTAGGGTGATGGGTGATATTCATCTTAGGGTAATCTAAAGGGGAAGTGTCAAGGTTTAGTGCCTTTTGTGACTCAGCATAAGCACGTTTCAACCCCCCCCCCCATACTGTCATGTATTATTCTCAGTTACAATTTGAACACCACAAAATTTGAAACTGACTGTTTCGGTTCAATTCCTGCTCCCAGCTGACTAGCTGGGTGACCTTGGGCCAAGTACTTAATCATTCTATGGCTCATATATTAAGCAATCTAATATTAACATGTAAAATGCGTAGAATAGTGCCTGATACCTCTCTCTCTGTGTTTCAAATAAAATCTTTAAAAAAGAGTAGTGCCTGACATATATTAAACATCATATGAGATTTTTATTATTGCTCTCTCTAAAATGAATAAATAAAATATTTTTTTAAAGATTTTATTTATTTGACAGAGAGAAACACAGCCAGAGAGGGAACACAAGCAGAGGGAGTGAGAGAGAAGCAGGCTTCCCGCCGAGCAGGGAGCCCGATGTGGGACTTGATCCCGGGTCTCCGGGATCATGACCCGAGCCGAAGGCAGTCGCTTAACCAACTGAGCCACCCAGGCGCCCCTAAAATATTTTTTAAAAATAAAGATTTTATTTATTTATTAGAGCGCAAAACCATGAGTGGGGGAATGGGCAGAGGGAGAGGAAGAAGCAGACACCCCTCTGAGCAGGGAGCTTCATGAAGGGTTCATTCCAGGACCCTGGGATCATAACCTGAGCCAAAGGCAGACGCTTAACGGACTGAGCTACCCAGGTGTCCTTTCCTTGGTCTTTTTTTTTTTTAAAGATTTTATTTATTTGACAGAGAGAAACACAGCCAGAGAGGGAACACAAGCAGGGGGAGTGAGAGAGGGAGAAGCAGGCTTCCTGTCGAGCAGGGAGCCCGATGTGGGACTCGATCCCGGGTCTCCGGGATCATGACCTGAGCCGAAGGCAGTTGCTTAACCAACTGAGCCACCCAGGCGCCCTCCTTGGCCTTTTTGATAGCACTTTTCTCTCTGGCCTCTTTGCGTAGAAGCAGCTCATCCCTTAATCTCTCTACAGCTTCTCCTTTGTCAGGTTAATCATGAAAGCTTTAGGAGTCACCTACTGGTGACTCTGAAACACATATATTCTAATAGTAGAAGAAAACCTGACCACACCCTATGATTTCTATGCAAACACTGTGGTCACAGCATAAATTCTTTTCCCATGCCATTGTGATTGCATATAAGCTTCTCTCCCTTCCTAATCCGAACATCTTGGAAACCTGCCTACATTTGCTATTACTTTTTGTATTCCCAGTGCCTAACGGAGTGCCCAGCACATAATATATGCTTAATAAATAGTGTTTGAACATTGGTGGATAAGGATGAGAAGCCAGGGAAAAATGGAAGATTGTAGTGAAGGTAAAGAGATCCTGTTACTATTTCCTGTTAATTAACATAATAACTGTATTTAAAATAGGTATTTGGACCTGATGTTTAGCCCTATATCAACCCCTGTGTTCAAGACAAGTTTCCATTTGGATTAAATTGTGCCTTTCAGCTTCTCCTTTTCTGTCAGTTGCATCTGTGTTTTTCTAATCTGCAAACTCAAATCTGAGTCATCTTTTACTTAACTGAAGAACTCAATAATACCTAATTTATATAGTGCTTTCCAATTCACAAAAGTTCACATAATACATTATTTTACTTACTCCAATCAAAGTCCCATGAAGTTCTTTTTTATAAATGTTCCAAAAACTCAGGTTAGGTGACTTCTGCCATAAACGATTATAAATTATGTAATTTGCAGGGTGGCAGAGCGGGCACGCTTAAGGCAGGTCTTCTGACTCGAAGTCAAAGTCTCACTTTACTGTCACACAACTGCCTATAATTTAGTGCATTTTCGTTGTTTTGCTGATCAGGAAACTGAAGTCTTCCAAAATAAAGTTCAGTACCAGGAAGGAATATCACTCTCGGAATACAGAAGAATGGTTGGATTTCATATACCACTATCATTCTATACTGCCAAAGTGCCATGATCCCCTCTTGAAAACTTTCTCTTGCAGATGGATCAAAGTCTCTCCTTTTGCTTCAAAATAATCCACTGGGTGGGGGGGCGCCTGGGTGGCTCAGTCATTAAGTGTCTGCCTTTGGCTCAGGTCATGATCCTGGAGTCCTGTGGTCGAGCCCAGCATCGGGCTCCCTGCTCTGCGGGAAGCCTGCTTCTCCCTCTCTCACTCCCCCTGCTTGTGTTCCCTCTCTAGCTGTGTTTCTCGCTGTTAAATAAATAAATAAATAAATAAATAAATAAATAAATAAATAAATAAAATCTTTAAAAAATCCACTGGGGAATGGAATGTGGACTGGATAAAGATAGAAACAAGAATGTCCGTGTGTTGGTAATCGTTGAAGCTAGGAGACATAATGTATGATTGGGGCAGGGTGGGCACGGTTAATATAGTAGTCTACTTTTGTTTATGTTTGGAATTTTTCACAATACATTTTTTTAAATGTTTTTCTTTACCCTTCCTTAGCACAGCTGAGACAAGCTTTAAAGAAAAAAAATCCAAAAAACATTTCTAGGTGCTAAGATATAACAAAATGGAAACTAATGGAGAAGCAACAAGGAAGTATTCAGGGGCTCCTGGGTGGTTCAGTCATTAAGCATCTGCCTTCGGCTCAGGTCATGATCCTGGAGACCCAGGATCGAGTCCCACATTGAGCTCCCTGCTTGGCGGGAAGCCTGCTTTTCCCTCTCTCCCTCCCCCTGTTTGTATTCCCCCTGTAGCTGTGTTGCTCTCTGTCAAACAAATAAATAAAATATTTAAACAAGAAAAAATTCACCTTATCATTTAGTTATTTGTGGGTGTAAGGACTATTTAGATGTCCAAGTCACCATCTTGTTGTTTACTCAGAAAAACAGCTCCTGGAATACAAAGGGGAGCCAGACTGGGGGAAATGTCCAATCAGTTAACCCCCTTAACCTCCCTGGTCCAGGAGCAATGGAGATGCAAATTAAGAATGGGCAGCCATGGCACCTGGGTGGCACAGTGGGTTAAACCTCTGCCTTCGGCTCAGGTCATGATCTCAGGGTCCTGGGACAGAGGCCCGCATCAGGGTCTCTGCTCAGCGGGGAGCCTGCTTCCTCCTCTCTCCCTGCCTACTCTCTGCCTGTTTGTGATCTCTCTCTCTGTGTCAAATAAATAAATAAAATCTTAAAAAAAGAATGGGCAGCCAGTTCTGGATACTTAGGACCAGGTGGGAACACCCAATCAGGACTCCCCTTACCTCCCTGACCCTGACCAATGGAGATCCCCTGGTGAACCACGCTGTGTTTAAATTGTAAAGGGGATTATGAACTTAACAGTTTAAATGTATTCATCATCACAGCAGGGTGAAAGAGTTAACTCTAGGTAGCTGTGTGATGGCAATCAGTTTGTGGCTTGCCCTAAGAAAGCTAGCTTGTAAGAATAGGCCTGGTCGTTCTCTCCTTAGAGGTGACCCTGGCCCGGGCCAGTGAAATTCTGATGCTTGGAGCAAAAGAAAGCTTTGCTTGACCTTCACTTTTGTATCAGCCTCTTTCCTTTGACCATGGTGGGCTAGATGGCAATTTCTTGTTTCCCCTGGATTTTAGAGCCTTCTGGAATGTCATTAGTAAATTTCTGAGGAGGATGATCCTTCCTCTAGAGGACTTAGCTTAGTTCAGAAAAATCAGTTCCATTCAACTCTTTATGGGACCGGGAGGGTGGGCCAGATTTTTCTAAAGGGCCAGGTAGTAATATTTTAGGCTTTTCAGGCCAAGAGAAAAATCAACAGTATTACTTATGTAGGTGCTTATGTAACAAGAGGAAAAAAAATTCCTACAAATGTGTTAAATCAAATTCAAAATATAATAGTAATTGAGTATAACTTTTTTTTAAAAGATTTTATTTATTTATTTGACAGAGAGAAACACAGCTAGAGAGGGAACACAAGCAGAGGGACTGAGAGAGGGAGAAGCAGGTTTCCCGCAGAGCAGGAAGCCCGATGTGGGGCTCGATCCCGGGTCTCCAGGATCATGACCTGAGCCGAAGGCAGTCGTCCAACCAACTGAGCCACCCAGGCGCCCCTGAGAATAACTTTTTTAAAAATATTTTATTTATTGGGGCGCCTGGGTGGCTCAGTTGGTTAAGCGACTGCCTTCGGCTCAGGTCATGATCCTGGAGACCCGGGATCGAGCCCCACATCGCGCTTCCTGCTCGGCGGGAAGCCTGCTTCTCCCTCTCTCACTCCCTCTGCTTGTGTTCCCTCTCTGGCTGTGTTTCTCTCTGTCAAATAAATAAAATCGTAAAAAAAAAAAAAAAAAAAAAAAA